>OZ024692.1:12864124-12899432 GCA_964016905.1 Perithous albicinctus | reverse complement strand
TATACGCAAGACTGTACATATATATATTGTTGTCAGTTAAATGTTGAAATAAATACCGTGCGTAAAATGTTTTGTCTTCGGTTTTGTTATACTTCTTCGTGGAATTTCAATTTCCGCATCAATTTACATGTCATTGGGCGAATTTTTATTTTCATCACATTTTTTGTGTTTAGGGTTCGACATTTTTTTTTTTTTATAATTTGTTAACGAGTTATTTATTTTATACAAATTTTTGGTGCTTTTTTCAGAAACGAGAAGAAATCTGATAAGAATCGAGGTGATTGAAGATATCAAGAATATTAATTGTTTGATTTTTCTGAAAAATTACATTTTTTTTTTCAGAATTTATTTCGTAATTTTGAGATTTTTGTTTTGGAGATTTTTTGTTATTTAAGGGTCGATATTTTTTTTTAACAATTTGTAAACAAGTTATTGATTTTATAAAAAAATTTGGTGCTTTTTTGATAAACGAGGAAAAAATCTCATAAAAATCGACGTGATTGAAGATATCAAGAATATTAATCGTTTCATTTTTCTGAAAGACCACACATTTTTTTTTTGACAATTTTTTTCCTCTTAATAATCCTCTTATAATATTTCTCTTTCGTCTAATGTTTCTTTTTCTCGTCTTTAAATTATTGGAACCAATAATTGGCAACCAATAATTGGAATGCAAAAATTCAGCAAAAAATCACAGACAAAGGATATCATTTCTTTGACTTACGTGGATCTCCACACAAATTTCTTTGACGATTCTCTGTGACTTCCTTCGGTTCCCTTCGACAATTTTTACAGTTACAGCGGGTTCGTTTCCTCGACGAATTGCACTAATTTCACAATATTTTCTTGTTTCTTTTGACAACATTCACCGTTGCAATAAACAGTTGCGCGAGGCTCCTCGAGCGCTGACTTTTCGCTCTCTTCGCTAGAGAAATCGGCGCGAAACTGATAGACAAAGCCGGCTCGTTAGCCGGCCGACCCGCGTACGCGTCGAGTGGGGGAAAATATCGCCCATCGATACGGCGGTCGATAGTTCGTTAGCACTCGTGTCGCCTCGTTGCCCTTCGGGTATCGGTAGGGCTCGCTTATGAAATTATCGACCACCGACAATTGTCGGTAACCGATAACGGAATTTTGTCGGTTCGACTACAGGCTAGATTATCCGACGTCAACGCTCGAAGGGTTGAGCGTTGACGTCGAGGAAGGAGTTCGGAAAATAATTATCCTTTTACGTTTTTAAGGGTTTTTTTTTTAAGACTTCTGTTCAGTTTATGAAGATTTTTACAAAAACGTATTCAAAATAAGAAAATATTTAAGCAATTAAAAAAATTGCTATTTAAATATTTGAAAATAATTGCAGTATGATTTAGCTATCATTTTAATACTTTTGTGCTTTTACTTTTTTTTTTTTTAAACGAAATGAACGGTAAAATCGGCAATTTAAAAAAATGAAACAAAATTCTGAAAAAATTTATATACTTATTCAGAAAAATTAATTAATCATTTTCATGTAAAATATTTGTCGAACAATTCATTTTTTTCGTCAATTTGTTAATAACATTGTGATATTATTATTATTATGCAAAATCAATCTTTGCAGCAGCTTCCATATGCCTGAATTTTTTTATCAGATTCTTATGTCATTGAGAAGGGTTTGAAATTCTCTTAGAATCCAATGTTTAGCCGGTCTATGTCGAGGCGACTGATAATTTTTATCACAATCGTAAACACAGATGAAACTTTATAGAATTTTTTTTCAAGAATGTCGGTTAAACGCGATTAATTTGAATAATCTTGAAATGAAGGTCAAACCAATGGACGATCCTTGTTATAAACTTGAGGAAAATCGTTTGAGCGGTTCAAAAGTTATGACAATTTTTTATTTCGTTTATTTACATATAGAAAAAAAAAAAAAAAAACTTTTCATAATTCTCGAATGTTTTGAATTTACACACATTTAATTAACGAGATTTTCGAGAAATTATAGAAAAATCTGCATTTTTTAGAACAAAAAAAGTACAATAATTTCACTTATCGCAAAATGTCGATAATTTACCGACCGATCGTGATATTCAGACGCGGGAAGAGTGTTTTCTGGTCGATTCTCAATATACATTATGTGCCTGAAATCCCCCTCCCCCTCACCATATTTTCAGAGCACATGGCTGGATTTCCAGCTGTAGTGCTGCCAGCCACCAGTCGCTCATTGTGTAATCGGGGAAGTTTATGTTTCGTTTGATATTGTCACGTTGTAAAACATTCCGCAACATGAGTATATTCACCCAAAAATTCGATCCCATAACGGGTTCAACAGCCTGGGAAATACAGGATCCCGATTACGACTATCATCAGGAAGTCGCGAGGTCGGCATTCGCCGATATGCTTCACGATCACGAACGGGTAATCAGCAAAAAAAAAAAAAAAAAAAAAAAAAAAAAATGAAAATTACGTTTATCAACCATCGAATATCTGCTCAATGCCAATTAAATATCTTTTGTTTACATACAGAACGAAAAGTATTACATAGCGCTTAAAGCGGCAATTGATAAAACACACAGAGATGGTCGCAAAGCCAATGTTTTGGATATCGGCACAGGCACTGGATTGCTCTCGATGATGGCTGCCAAGTGCGGAGCCGACACTATAACTGCCTGCGAGGTAATCTTAGCTCTCTATGTTTCTTGTAATAAGGAGGAATGCAGAATTTGTAGTCATTTTTTGTTTTTTTTTTAAATATAACAGGCTTTTAGACCGATGGCTAATTGCGCACACAAAATAATTGAGGAAAATGGCTTTGGCTCCAAGATCAAACTTGTTAGAAAACGTTCTACGGAGATGACTGTAGGCGAGAATGGAGATATGCCTGTAAGAGCTAATATTTTAGTCACGGAAGTCTTCGACACTGAACTTATCGGGGAAGGAGCACTTTCTACATTTCAACATGCTCAGCGGGTTCTTCTTGAGGTAATAGAAGGATGCAATGAAGAATTTTGCACATTCCTTGTTATTTTTAAATTTTTACAAAGCTATGTCTATGTGGAAGTTTGTCAATTTTGGCTTTCTGATAAAGGAAACTTGAAAAAATAAAAATTTCTCTGAAATATGTACTGTGTTGGACTTCCACCAAATTCAATATTAAACAACGCATTCTATTCAAATTTTATGCAAAATTTTGAATGAGTTGCTTAAAATTTTCTTGAAATGTAACATTTTTAAAAGGAAATTACGAAAATGCATATTTAAAAAAATGTATAAACATCTTTAGCGGCACCTTTTCTCGTTGATTGTAAGCTGCAAAATTTGATCCTATGTTAATAAACCAAGAAAAATGGATTAAATCCTAGATTAAATGTAAATTCATAATGATAATTTGCAAATATTTTATTTTATTTATGTAGTAAAATGTGGTTCTTTTCATTTGAATTTTTGATAGTTCATAATAATAAATAATTGAATTATTGAAAGAATAGATTAAAATGATATTACTTTAAAGAAAGTTTTTATCACAAATAAAAATTCAGATACAATTAATCATTGGAAACGAGTTGGAAAAATAATTTCTAGAATTTTTAATTATTATCTTGGAAATTTACTGTTTTATCCAGTACTTTGTACAATGATCCTTCTAAGAATGTTTTCTCTGATTTATCGCAAAATTCGCAAATCATCTTCATTTGAATTTTTGATGATACATGATCAACGATTATAAATAACAATTATCCAAAGCCTACAAATTCGAATAATTACTTTAAACAATAATTTTCATTACAAATAAAAATGTGTTATGAAATTAATCATTGGAATCTAGTTGGAGAAATAATTTTTTTCAAAATATTAATTATTATCTGGCAAATATTATCCCTTTTAATCAGAAAAAATAGAATCTGTAAAGTTTTGTGCATTAGTGAAGAGTAATTTGTGTTAGAATATATTTTTCTGGTTTGCGATAAAATTTTCTGTAATCCAAATAATTTTTTACAATAAGAAAAAAAAAGCCAAATCCAGATTTTACTAGTGTGATTAAAAATTCCTAAAAACATTATATTTTCTTTTTGTACCACAGAAAGACAGTTTAGTAGTGCCAAGCAGCGGGACAGTTTGGGTGCAATTAATCGAGAGCGAGCACGTTCGAGCCTGGAACCGTGTGAATCCACTCCAAGATCCCGACACGAATAAACCGCTGATAATACCCGCGGAAAAGACGAAATATTGTCCAGGTGCATCAGCGGTTCACGATATTCAGCTGACGCAATTGCCGAGAAAGACATTTGTGCCGTTGTTGCCACCGCAGTCGATGTTCACGTTCGATTGGACGGGAAAGGAGCCTCTCGTTTTCAACGACACTTCTTCGATACGTTCCAAAGCAATAGCAACTGGCACAGCTCACGCTGTATTTATGTGGTGGGATTTAGTGATGGATTTTGAGGGAAAAGTTTTATTAAGTTGCGCACCTGCTTGGGAACATCCTTACGCCAAGAAATTAATGAAAAATGGTGCAAGTCTCGAGGAAGCTTCTGAAAAAATTCCCTGGCGCGATCATTGGATGCAAGCGGTTTATTATTTGCCTGAAGAATGTTCCGTTGTTGAAGGAAAAGACGTAACGCTCGTTGGTTTACATGACGAATATTCCTTTTCGTTTAGCGTAAAAAAAGAGCAAGAATTGACAAACGGTAAAGCTGAGACAAACGCGGTTGTTCCTGTTTGCGATTGTTCGCTTCATTTGGCATATTCGAGAACGCGAATAGGTCAACTCAACGACGAGAAAAGAAACGCAAAGTATGTACGTGCTTTGCGAAAGAAAATTAATTCTGACACGGTTTGCTTGTGTCTCTCGGATGGCTCGATTATCGGACTCGCAGCTGCTTCAATGGGAGCAAAAAAAGTTATCGCTCTCGAGCCAAGTTATCTCTCGCGAAAAACTCTCGAGAATTTTGTCGTTACGAACAAACTCGAATCGCGTGTTTCCATTGTGGAATCGTTGGATGAGTTGGCAAAGGACGAGAGTGTCGATCTCGTGTTTGGCGATCCTTACTACGTAACTTCCATTCTTCCTTGGGATAATTTGCGATTTTGGTATCTCGCGAACCAATGCGCCCCTGGTGTTACGCGAATTCCAATGGCTGCGAGAATTCGAGCGGTTGCCGTGGAGTTTAAGGATCTTCATAAAATTCGCTCGTCCCTCGGAATCTGCGAGGGATTTGATCTCACGACTTTTGACAAACTTGTCCAGGTGAGGAGTTGATTTTTTTCCCCCAAAAAACGAGATTTTATGCGGTATGCGATTTGGGTATAATGGAACACTTTTTTCTTTAAAACTAGATATCGATCACTTAGTTTCAATATCCCAATTATCTGTAAACAGTTACAAATTTAATATACATTTGCAGGTGGAACTTAATTACGAAATGGGAATTTTCCAAATTATCAGAAAATTCGACAATTTTTTTTTTTTTTTAAATCAGATCTGGTTTTATATTTATAAAATGCTGTTTTCTATCTTATTTTTTAAAAACGTTTTTAAACCAGTTTAGTAATTTGTTAATAACTTTTTGAGATTATTATTATTATTATTATTATTATTATTATTAAAAGTGAATATTCTTAGTATATTTAATGACATTGATTTTTCGTTTATTTTTCTTATCCCAAATAATAGTCATCATATGCCACTAAAAATTAGATTTTACGTGGGTTCTGATTTCGGTAAAGTGGGACATTTTTTTTCTATAAAATACTCAAAAATGAAATAAAATTTCGAAAATGATCATCAGCTATCGACTTAACTTTCTATTGACCGCAATTACCGCAATTACTGAAAACTCGACACTAATCAATTGACGCGATACGTAATTTTGTTTTTCATTATTTTCGGACCAGGCTTCCAGCGAGATTAGCGACAACCCCGTGGAGGCTCATCCACTCTGGGAGTATCCAGCGATCGCGCTTGGCCAACCATTCGAAATAGCGTATTTCAATTTTACCAAAGATCTCCCAGAAAATCGGATTACAAATTTAACCGGTGAATCACCGTTCTGCATACAAGGCTCATGTAACGGTGTCGCTATTTGGGTCGATTGGTGTCTCGATTCCGAGACTATTGTTTCCACCGGTCCCACAGAAGAGGTTCAACCGGGCGAGACGATATCCTGGGATTTTCACACCCGACAGGGAGTCTTTTTACTGAGAAATATCGCTGATGTGACAGTGACGAATTTTCTAAAATGGACGTTTTCGCATCGAGCAGAAAATACCTGGCAATGCGCCTTTGATTTTAACGTTAAAACGAAATAAATTGTATCACTTGTTAGAACGATAAAACGTGCGTTTTGTAATTGTATAATAGGTATATATGAAATTGAGAGAATTTATTTAAAAAATTTGCTGAACGCTACGACGGCGCTTCCGGCAGAATACGCAATTGCTTTGCTAATCTTTTTCCTATTAGTTTCGGATAAGTTTTTTGCTTTACAAGATACTCTTTACTCTGATGCGTCACTGCTCCGTTCTCGAGCTGATATCTGCAGAGATGGTGCAACGGTCCAAGCATCACGTCTCTGAGCCAAGGCTTGTTCTCGAGCAGAGACAACGAGAGCGCACCCGTCTCTAATGTCGAGAGGCAACCCTCCGTTGGTTGAGTTCTTATCACGTATTCGCTCGCGGGAACACCAACGAGCTTGCAGGCACGTAGAAAACAGAGCGACGGACTAGAGTGATAGATCGCCTGTAATTAAACAAAATTAAAGAAAATATTCAAATATTAAAGAAAATTCTCATCATTTTTTAAGAACATGTTTTCAAAATTTCTAAACAAGTTTCGTAAGAAAATCTGATTTAAAAACAGTCTTATAAACGTATTGGAGAAAAAAAGCAAATGATTGATAATTTTCAATTAGATTGGGATATGAATGTAGTTTTTTTTCTATATGAGACATTCCTTGTCAACTGGGCCGCTTTTTTTTTAATCGCATTTTTTTTCCACTAACTTCGACACTTTTTAGTTTGCTCTTAATTTTGTGTAACCTGTCGTATGTACAGAACCTATAGAAAAATTAGCAAAAGATATTTGGAGGTAAAATTTTTTTTTTTCCAAAGTTACAGTTTTCCAGTTGATAAAGAATGCTTCACATTTTTTTTTTTTTAAATTACTTTTCTTAACGTTTTAAAGAATTATGAGTATGCTAGGAAAATCGCAAGAAAAACTCAAGCTTGATCCATGAAACAAAGCTTTTTTTCTATGAGGAAGCAAAATTAACTGTACTAGTCTTAGATATCGCTTTATTTTTTTTTTTTGAAACTTGAAACATACTTTAGCTTGCGGCCACGTGCCATCCAACAGCACCAAGTTGTAAGGTCTTTGACCGTCCACTCCGACTGGCGGAAGCTCGCCGATATTTACGGCATTCGGTGACGGATAGAGCAATATCGTATCTGTGTCTTCTAGAATCTCAGAGAGACCCTCGTGTTTCGGCGTCGGAAATTTCTTTCCCCTGCAAACAGAATTGCAGGCATGTATAAAGGGCATTCCAGGTCGAATCGATAGGATCGTGACTTGAAGTTTTTTTTTCTTTAAATCTAAAATCTGGTGTTGAAAAAAATTCTAAAAAAAGTTGGCAATTAAATTGCTACGTGCTTTCACGCTGTTTTCTTTTATTCATAAAAATTCTGATAAGTCTACTTTTGTATTTTTTGCCAGCCATACTTTTTGTTTACATTTTTATCTTTTTTAATAAAGTCAGTGTAAGCCACATCTTAATCCAATATGTCAACAATTGTAGAATTTGGAGCAAAAAACAAACTTTGAAAAAAAAAAAAGTCAAAATCCCATAAAATTTGAACTCGTTAATGGATTCATGCCAGATTCAATCCCAACCCTTTTTCAATAAAAATGTATGCGTGTTCCAAATTTGAGTTCAATATCTCAAAACCTGTGATCTCTATTCTGCCACCAAGAATCTGAACAAACATTTTACCAAAACCATTTTTCTCAAAATTCTACAGCATTTTGAGTATCCTCAGATGAAAATCTCAACAGAAAGAAAGTTCACGAACAAAAAGTTTCCTTTTTACGGGAAATCAAAATCAAAACGGTCGCGATTTTCGTCAATTTGGCATGGAATGCCCCATAAGTAAGGACAAGTAGGAAAGATGAGAAGCAGACGAGAAATGATTATTTTATCATGCTTATTATGGATTACCTGAAAGTAAGGCATTTGCCCGTTTCGAGTGCCAGCGCGAGCATCGGTGCTGTTCGCAAGCATCTTTTCATTTCCGCCGGATGTTGCAAAATTATTATCCGCGATTCCGGACAAAGTCGATTTTTCGGCAATCCAGGACACCAGCAAACACCAACGGGTCTCCTAAAACGTTAACAATTAGAAAAGAAAAAAAAAGAAAAGATTTCTTTTTTTTTCTAGGTTATGTTAGGAAGTGAATAAGTTTTTTGTATAATAAACTCACTTGCATTGTCCACACTTGTCTCGCATCTCCGGAGGATCAGCTGGAATAGCTGACAATTCCTCCCAAACTTCATTCTCATTTGTCATTGCGAATCTGTACTAATGTTACGAAAGAAACATTGTTATTTGACAGCTCTCGTACTGTTGAGTGTTGTCTGTATTCTCGCAAAAATCGAGAATGCCCTTTTCATTCCTGAATTGTTGTCGCCTTGGCAACGATGAAGTTCGAGAGTTTCCTACTGTATCGACGGTTGGATACAACACAATTTTTGTAGTCTTATAACTATGTACTTTTCAACTCACTCTGGTTGTTTATTTATTCTACAAATAATTTCATATTAACAATAAAAAAAAATAATAATAATCTAATATATTACTAAGAAAATGTGTAAACGTTTTATTAAAAATTGTAACAAGCCTGAAGGGCTTTTTGTACCTGAAGAATTTTATTCAGAGTTACATAATTTCCAATTATTTTTCAATTCATCCTGTTTATTTATTCTACAAATAATTTTATATTAATATTTTTTTTTTACATAATGTAATATATTAATAAGAATATGTGTAAACATTTTATTAAAAATTGTAACAAGCCTGAAAGACTTTTTGTAGCTGAAGAATTTTATTCAGAGTTATATAATATCCAATTATTTTTCAATTCAGTCCATTTGTTTATTTATTCTACAAATAATATCGTATTAACCATTTTTTTTTTGATAATTAAATAGAAAATTTGCAAAAGTTTTAATAAAAATTGTAACAAGCCTGCAAAGTAGAACCTTGCAAATTACTTCCTCATTATTTACTTATTCCTTCAATAAAGCCACCTATGAGGAAGTATCTTGATCAATTGTGGCTTCCTTAGAACAAAGTTTGAATACAAATTAGACGCAAATAAAGTGGTTAAAATTTTATCATATTTTGATTTAAAAAAAGATATCTTTAGCCTGCTATCACGCGCAAATTACGAGATATTTGGCTGAATTTTTCATTATTAACATTAAACCATGACTGCCATAAAGTTTGGCGAGAATTTATCGAATAATTAATATTTGATAAAATTTCACAATTTTCGTGTTTTTTTTAACTTTTTATTCGCTGATTTGCACAAATCAGAAAACAAAGCTTTCATTTTTGAAGAACCAAATCTACAATTTTTGCACGTAATTTTGTGTAAAAATGCTGCATAAAAGAAAATAATATGCAATGACAGACATAATGGACCATTACTTTGATTTTTCTCGAATTATTTACTAAATTTTCATAAACAAAAAAAAAAAACTTTTTTGCTCTTTATCAAGCACATCGAAATGAATACAATATTTAAAAATATTGTTTCAGATAATTGAGTGAAAGGATTAGGAAATAAAGTTGTTTATTAATCGTATTTAAATTAATACATACAGGGCTTTTTGAGTTTGCTACACAGTTTCATTATGCATACATAACAATTATCAATGGAAACAATATACAACGGAAATATACAAATACTCTTCTGCAAATTGATTACATCTTAACATTCTTTTTTTTGTTTTGCTTTGTTTTCTTCGTCAGCATGTTGTACGTCTTTCTAATTTTATACAATTGATCGGGACGTTTCGGGAAGCCTCCCAATAATGGGGAGAATTCTCGACTCGGCCTGCCCGAAATAGTATATTTTCAGTAGAAAACTCGTTATATTACATCGGGTAGAAAAAAAAAAAAAAAAAGAAAAACGTTCTACAAAGTCGCGGAAAGCGCGAAACGAAAGATCGAGACATCTCGTCTCGATCGCGCGCGCTCGTAAGTTCTAACTAATCATTTAAATTGCCTAAGGGAGAGATCGACGCTTATGTATTTATTTTATATTTTTCTTCAATCGCTCGAGTAGCGTCACTTGAACAAGCAATACGAAATTCGGGATAGTCGTTTTCTTGGACGGCTGTGGTCAAAGATCAAAGCACGAGAGTCGCGGTCGTCTGAAGAAGTTTCCAATTAATTGAAAACTCCGGCATCAGCACCGCTAAATAAGCAATTTAGCACAATAAATATAGTAGCGACAGCGAGACGCGCTCCAATAGTCTCCTATTATGTTTTATATCCTCGAATAACACACGGATGGTCGGTGGCGTTAAAAAATCTAGAAGACAATCCGGAAATTCGTTCAAAATTGCAGCTATTTTTTTTTTCTTGGCTCCTTTTTTTCTCTACTCTTTCGTTTATTTGGCGTACATTTTTTTTGTTTAATATCATAAAGTGTAGTAAGGCTTCTTCGATGTCTGACGTTCACTTTGCTCGCGGAAGGAGTTAATATTGATTTTTTCTTTTTTTTTCTTTTTTTTTTAGGTAATGGAATCCATTTCTACATCTATCACCCCTCGTTATCTTGCCAAACGGCCAATCAACGCCAACGACAACATTGCGTCAAGGCGATGTTTACATTCGCAATTACTTAATGCGCGCGATCGTGTCAGAGTCGCGATTGAAGAGAAAAAACGAGAACAGAAGGAGTAAACGACTTTTCTACTCTAAGTGTCACGTTTTTTTTTTTCTTCTTTTTTTTCCGCTTCGCCAATCGCGCCATACTTACAGCACACTGTACATACAACGTACAGCGTTTAAGGATTTAATACGACAAAGATAACGTGATTTTTTTTTGGTTTCGAAAATTTGAGAATATCTTATTATACGTTTAACACATTTTTTTTTTCAGCACGTTTTAAGCACAGCATAAATAAAAGGTTCAATCAAGAAGCTTGTTTGCAGTGAAAACACGTAGATAAATAAATTCTCGGATGAATCGGTACTTTTAATAATATTATTCAACGTAATTGCTTTTATTGCATAATTCGAGATTTCTCTTTTCGTCAGTATCGGAATTTTTGTTTTATTTTTCTTCAATTATGCAATTTTTATATTTCCAAATATAAACGTTATTATGCAACAACATTTTTCGCTCGTTTTTTTTTTTTTTTAATGTATAATAACATATTCTAAAATTTTCATAAAGATCCACTAAATTGTTTCTTTATTTAAAAAAAAAGTCGAAAAAAAGTCACGTTATTTTTGTCAAGTTACACAAGGCTCTCCCTTTAAATGATCTCGATTATTTCCGGGAGCTCCAGTTTCGAAATAAGTTTTTCTTTTCGATCTTTCAGCTCACGCAGTCTTACCTTCTATTATACACATTTGTTCAAATAAATACACGGCTATCACATTAACGACACTCGCTCGAAGGGTTCAGACTTTGGCGATATTTCTCATTAGCGCAAAGCCGACGTTTATATATGTCTTTTTCTCCTATTGGTTAATCTACCCGTCGCCAACTTATTTGGCGCTCTTTCGAAGCGAGTTTACAGAGACGATTACACACGGACAGACTCGACCGAAAAAAAAAAACAAAAAAAAAAACATGAAGAAAAAACATATATTCGCGGTAGTGTTTTTGGGATAACGACAATTATCGTTCGGAAAATGTCTCGAGTGTCTTTTTTTTCCGAGTCTTTTTGTTTCTTTTTCTCGCGAAAGTTCGAAAAACTTCTCGCGATTTCGTTCGGGTATTTTTTGTTTTGTTTTTTCTCAACTATTTACATCGTCGATACGGAAAATATACACAATTCGTTGAAAATCCGCGACGTTTTAGACTCCCCGAGGAATAAATCTCGTCGTCTTCGTTCTCTTTGTTTCACACGAGGCTCCGTTGGATTTGCTACGGATTGGCGATTTCGCGAAGCATTTCGAGCCCCAGCTCTTGGCTTCAACGCGTTCCTGGCACGTTTTTGAATTGTTCTTTTCTCTCTCTTTTTTTCTTTTTTATTAATCTCTTTTTCTTCGCTGTCCCGATTCGCTTCGAGCCTATCGAAGCGCCGGATAGCGTCGTCTCTTGCTTCTGGTTGCGTTCCAGGTTCCTCGCGGGTATATTGCTCGGAGCAGGAATCTCAAGGTGAAATTCCCCGAGGCTAGATTCAGTCTTGCCCGCTACGGAGCTTCATTGTTTTATTAGAAAAAAACACGCCCGATGGTCCGTTCCCGGGTGTTACTTAACTCTTCGAGTGAACGTTCGTCTTCTGGGCCTTTTTCTTCCGCGCCGCCAGCATATCGTAGAACGGATTGTGCGATATACTTTGTCTGCAACATAAAAAAAAGAACAATTATACAATATGAATAATAATTTTAAAAATATGTAAAAAAAAGCTTCAATTTGGTTTAACAAAAATTTCAAAATCCTAACGCAATATATATTTTATTCTGATAATCACCTGACGCATTTAATCCACTCGTCCTTTTCCTCATCGGTGGCTGCCGACATTCTGTAAACCGTGTGTTTACCTGCAATCATAAAATGGAGAGCATGGTTTTAAAAATATGAGAAACAATTCCATTTAACGTGGCTACGAGCATTAATTCGTGTCACCTGTGCATCACATTCCCAAGGAGCTCCACGCATATCGTGTATCATGTATGAGTAAAATAAGTTTCAACGTTGCGTACCTTCAACGACCTTTCCCTCGCTGTCGGTTTTGCACGCTTTGATGAACTCCGAGCCAGCAGCGTAGAGCTCAAAGCAATGTGGTTTGTGTCTGTCTTGGACCTCTCTGACCTGAATATTTTCCAACGGTATGATACCTCGCGGTTCCTTGTCCGTCGTGTACTCGAAATAATAGAGACAATTGTCGTTTAGGATGAACCACCGTCGTTTCCAGCTCTTGTAACGTCCGCCTGTAACAATTATTTCAATGTAATTTATACAAGAAAATTGATAAAACAACGACTAATTAAAAAACAAAAAAAACGTGGTAGACACATTGACATTAGGTACACTGTTAAAAATATTTGGATAATTTACACAAAAGTCTTTTACACAAAAATCGGTACGATAAATTTAAATCACACAATTAGCAATATTGATATACTTTTACATCAAACACGACTTTTTTTTCGTGTTTAATATTCAATTTATTCATTATATATTAAATTAAATTTAAGGATTTATGCATAATAATATTTCCATAAAATGTATATTAAATTTCATGCAGAATATTCTTTTTTTTTGCAGTGTATTACTCGTTAATCGCGGACAGAGGAGGTGGTAATAATTATTTACCTGCTGTCTCCGTCAGGGCAGCAGTGCGGGACAAAGAGAGGCACACACACTCGGTGAGTACAGTTGTTAATAATTGATATTGTGCGTTGGCATTCGATATGTACAAAAGTCTCGTTTTTAACAAGGAAAGAAATAGCTACGATTCTACATCAAGGTTTAAAGTACACTTTGTTACTTTTTTCTTTTTTTTTTTTAGCATCCGGAGGTGCACTTTGAACACTCATCCGGAGTCTCGACTGTGTTACTCTCCTCGAATGTTTTCTATTTTTTCTTTTTTTCTTATTCCTTTCTGCGCGTCGCAACAAAGACGCTCGATTGCATAATACACGTGGGAGAGTCGAGATTGTTTACTAACTAATATCGTTACCTTGCTTCCAGAGCCAGCCTTCTTTGTCGGGATTGAAGAATGTGTGCATAAGATCGTTGCCATCGTCTTCCGGGATTTTGAACGGTTCCGTTTTTATGCTCTCGTACAAACTCTGAAATAAGAATTTCAATTCGTCGATAAATAATCTGAGCTGATTAATTGCCGTGTAATTATTGGAGCGGTTTTAAATTCGTTATTTTGGTCGTACAGGAAGCTTTGCTCTCGAGAAAATAAATATCTTGTAACTAGAGAACGGAATGAAATATTGGGCTGCAAATTGGAGTACCGGAGAAGCAGTTGCTAGCTTTTCAACGTTTTACATTTAATTGCAATTTAATTTGTCCTTTTTTTAAAGAGATTAATTTCTATTTTTCGATATGCAAGATGATGCTAACACGTGGAATTTTCAAGCTAAACAGAAACGTTCGCCACAAGTTGAGAAGCAGTTTTAAGAATTGTTGAAATTTTCTATAAAATTTGTAAAAATTCATACGATTTAAATCCTGCAACTGGAGAACGTTTTGATTACGTTGCTATCTTGCCTTTGAAGGGAAATTAATAATAATCGTAAAAAAATTATTTAAACTTTAGATTTAAAAAAAAATTATCAAGCAATACAACTGAAAATTTCTGCATAAATTAAATTTGGTATTGAATTTTCTTGAAACTGAAAAATGTTAAAAAATGAATAACATTCTTAATTTACAATCTTTTAGAAATGTTGATGAAATAAGCTGATAGTATATTTAAAAAAAAAGTACAAAATAACCTTGTATATTCTTTCCTCATCATTGTCAATCTTTCATAAAGTTTCCTCATTGCCAGCAAGAAACTTTACATTCATCAATGAATATTTTTTCATCAAGAAGGCATTTCAAAGCATAGAAAACAATATTCTTCAAATTTCTTCAAAACTCCAATCAATTCAAACTTTTTGAATTTGCCTTTGTCCGATTTTTTATTACAATAAAAAAACTAAAGTCCTGACGACCTCAATCAAAGCTCAACCACAAAATACTTCTTTTTTTTTTAACCACCTTATCGATAATAAATCTATGAAATTAATTTAACCAGCAGTGAATTTAACGTGAATTTTTAGTTGAATAAAGTCTGTCGACAAACGGCGCTACGTCTGTTAACGCGGGATATAAGAGTTAATAGAGTCAATTGCAAGACCGGTAAAAGTCTCCCCGCAGTCGTTGACGAGAGTGTCAGCGCTTGCATAAATCTGTCATTAGCGAATCATTGAAACAGAGTGGTGAAATCTCCTCGCTTCCCTCGTATATTTTATGCTCTGCACATGTGCTTTTACGTAGCTCATAGAGGATAGGTGTCTCGCTCGAGTGAGCGACATCGGATGGCTTGCATAACTCCCCCTCAATTATAATTTATACGGCATATACAGCGCCAAAACGTCGAGCGCAGGATGCGCTTCTATGAAATGTGCAATCAAGTACGTGAAAGCATTCTATAAAAACTCGGATTTCTGTAGTTCTAAGATTAAACAAGAATCGTGCAATGTTCAAAGCAGAACTCGAAACATTTCGTCATATTTGTGAATTTTTAAAAAGCTACCTCTACGAGAAATTATGTTGATCAACTTTGGTAAAAAAAAAAAAAAAATGAAATAAAAATTCTCTGAAATGTTAACTCTTCTTTGGATTCTCGAAAAATTTTGTGTCAAACAACGACACATTCTATTCAAGTTTTATGCAAATAATTTAAAGGAGTTGCTTGAAATGCTTTCGACTTATAGAATTTTCAAACAAAAATTACGAAATTGCAAATTACTATAAAATCTTCACTGCTTTATCAATCTCGTCTAAATTTAGTATGAAATATTGACACATTATATTTTTAAGTTTTATGCTAAATTTAAAATCAGTTGCTTGAATTGTCAACGACTTATAATATTTTCAAAAGAATTACAAAAATGAAATACAAAAAAAAAAAAAATGTTTTCATAATAACAAAGCTTCCTTCATGAGGAACCAAAATTTGCTACACTTTTTTCCTAATCTTTTTGCCCCTATTTCATCGAATAAGATCACATAGAAGGACTTAAGTCTACATGAGGAAATGTGCGTCATGACATATGCCAGAATCTCTTAGTATTGTTTTGGCAAATCACTCCGCAATTTCCTGGAAATTTATGAGAGCTTAATGGCGCCGCGGCCTTTATTGCGTGTCGCGAGATAGATAGCCTCTGGATAAATTGCAAACAACGCGTGTCGATGAGTAACAGCGACTCGTTGTTCAGCGTGATCAAAGATCAGCGAGCTGCGCTGCGTGTGGGAGAGCGGCAAAATACGCGAGGCGTTATGTGTCGCTGTTGGTCGATTCCCCGGAAAATCGATTTGAGCTTATATCTCGACTGGACAGAGAAGGAGAGAGAGAGAGAAATGTGTGTCTGGGTTGTGTATATATATGATGATAGTGGCCCCAGGACAAACACGATATAAATCTAACGTTGAAGCCGAATGCTGCTTGCTGGGCGGAGTACAAATTTGCATTGCTACTAGGCAATTTACCCGGAGGGGGCAAATTGTCCGCCTGTACCGGTCAGACAGAATACAAATAATGGCGCAATCATAACTCTACCCGAAATTTCTCTACACAAAACAATTTTTTCCTCGATTGAAGTTCTAGAAAAGTATTTAAAAAAAGGCTTCATTTTTTGCTTGTGCCAATCGATTTTTGTTAAAGGTATTTAAAAAAAAAAACAGGATCATCAAAAGGGAATTTTTAAAATTAGTTGATTGAAAGTGATTTTCTAGAATTTAGTACAATTTCGTTGGATAAAATTTTCGTCTCCTTGGTGCAGAAATTCTTTAATTTGCATATTATTTAATTTTTGATCAGTGTTTTAGCCATTTTTTGCGTCTCGTGATTTTTGCGAAAGAATTTCTCAAATTTCGATTTTTTTAAAATGTATAACAGTTGGATCCTTAAGACGCCTAAAAGAAGGCTTTATTTTTCTTGTAAAACTATTAATTAAATGGAAATGATCAAGTTTTAAATGAGTAGTAATACAAAAAAGAATTTTTTTGTGCCATTAAAAACAAATATTCAATGTTAAACGTTAATTTTTCAGATTTAAAAAAAACACGAAAAATGTAGATACTGACAAAACTTTAATCACTCGAAAGATTCTCTCCTAACTTCACATTAATCATGATTCAATGTCACTTCAGTGATATAAAAAATGTTGCAATTGGCAGTTAGAAAAAGCGATTTGTATCCAAACCTTGTTTTAGCGTAATTCACATGTGAATTCAAATGTACCAAAGAAATATGACTTTTTTTTTGCGACAGCAATGGCTCAGTTGTTTAAACAACCTTTCTCAGACTTTTCGACAATTTTGAGTATCCTGACATGAAAATCTCGAAAGAAAAAAAAAATGTTTTCACGAAAACAAAGCTTTCTCTATGAGGAAGCAAAAAATAGAAAAATATCGAGGAAATAACCGGAAATCCTTACCACCAAGAGTTCTCTTGGAAGATCACCGCCGTTGTTGATACCCCGATTCATCGTGATAAACTGCTCGACACTTGGCTTATCCTTGACGCTCGGATTGTGCAACGAGGTATTAAGCATTATTATTGCAAAGCTGAGGACGTAACACGTGTCGGTATTTGTGAAAATGTTAGGATTCAATTGGCAATAACGCTGAGCAAAGCACTCCATCATCCGATCGATTTTCTGCGCCTCGCCGGGTAATCTGAACGACCAGAGAAACTGTCGTAGCGCCTGCACGAGTATGAGATCCGTGAAATCGTGTAATTCAACGAAAGCGCGTAAAACACGCTCGTTGAAGTCGTGACGCTCGCCAAGATAATCGCCGATCGCGGTTTTGTTGAGTCCCTCGCCTTTGTACAAAAATTGCGCGACATCCTCCGGCGTCGCTGCCAGTAGATTGTGATCTATCAGGTACTCGATGCCCTTCTTCGGGTCCATGTTGAACTTCTTGCGGCCGATTGATGTCTGCTTCGCCTTGTTCGTTGGCTTTGACTCGTCCGCTGCCAAACCGCCGCCCTCCATCGCCTCCATCTCCGCGACAACTTCGCCGAGCTCATCCTTCAATTGCTGCAACAAACGAACAAACAGACCATTTAGTCGAATTATCGATAGTTTACTGCGTCGTATATTGTCATCACGGGGCAAATTTTCTCATATCAAATCAATAAGCAATTTCTCAAGTTCCTTGTAAGAAGGAATTTGACGGTACAGTCAAGATCAGTTCTGTGCTAATACACTTGAACGATTGTTTGTACACACTGTGAATGGGGAATTAGTGTAGACGAAGAATTTGTTTTTAAAAATAACTCAGTTTATACCAATCATTCATGAGACATCTTTTTTTTTCGCAGTTTTATAGAAGTCAATTTTGTAATTTTTGTTAGATCTTGACGAATGAGAGCTCATTTTGTTCGTTGAAAGATCCACTATGATTTCAAGTGAAATCGGCAACATTTAAAAATAATATTCATCGCTTAAAAAATTACAGTCATCTATTTATTTTGACGAAACTTTTCTTCTAATTGAGAAGCGAAACGAAGCGAATTGCTCGACTTATTTAAGAGGACCGAGTGACTTAAAAATTAACAGGACACATCTAAAAAACTTTTATCTTGATAAAAATTACTACTGGGCAAGCAGAATATAATCAACACTTTTGGTATGTCAAATATTTTTTTTCAAATTCATCCACGCAAATATTTAGAAAAATATTTTGCACTTGTCGTAGAATTAAAATTAGGCTAATGAACCAAATAGATGTCCGCAAGGTCAATTCTCATTGCAGGAAGACTCACTGTTCGGTTTGAGTATAGGAATTTTTATTCAAAGGTCCATCACAAAAATATGCCCAATTTTGTTGTAAATTTTTTCCTGCGCAGGAGTTTTTCTTGACAAAATTTCCTTGTAACTTCTGCAAATGATCTTTGAATGGAAATTCCTGTACTCAAACTGGACAGTGAGTTTTCTTACAAGAAAAATTGTGATTGCAAAACCAATTTGGTCCATCAGTGCAACCTGAACTCTACGACAAGTATAAAATATCCAAAAACCCTGTATTAAAAATATTATATTTTCTGCTCTTGCGAATAGCAATTCTTATCAATATAAGATTTCTCATATGCACAATTACTGCGACTTAAGCAGTAATCCTTAAGTAATTCATTAATTTTCGACAATTTTGGTACTTGAATAACGTGACTATACCATCCAAGTCGTTTTTCAATAGATCAATAAGCAATTATGATGCATCTCGAAATGTGTCATGTTACAGGCACCCGTATATCGCTTAATTGTCGAAACTCGAGGGTTTAATATTAGCCAGCAGGAGGGCGATGTAGGATATCCGGGCCAATTACGACGAAAACCCGGAATTTCTACACGCGCCACACGAGAAACTTGGCTGTTATATACCTCGCAATGCGACACACATAATACTGTATGACTTTACGTGCGAGTTACTCAAGAGAGAACGGCACCGATATGCGTTTTATATGCGTATATATTGCGAGCACATAAATGCAATGTACTCAGGATATATATTCTCGGTCTCACGATATTTCTGTAATATACAGTGTTGAATATCGGACAAGAAAATTATTTTCCTTTCGCAATTTAACGCATTAAATTGCAAGCATATTACTTTCTAATTAGGGGTTGTAAACGTATATGTTGTGTGTTCTCTGCATACCAGCTTTTCTTTTTTATTTCCTTAAATTAGCTATCACCGTCAATTTAATTAACGCATATTTGATGCATGAGGCTGTATGCATAAAATATGTACGCGTGACGAGAGAAACCTTTTGTGGAATCGATTCAAGGGAAATTTTTATCGTGATAACTGCTTGGCGCATTTCTATTGGCGGTTTAAAGGAAAGAAAATCAATTGCAAATATATTACAAATTACAATTTATTTACTTTGTATGGATTAATCAGTAATTTTTGTTACACTCTTTTTTTGTCCCAAGAACAGTTTGGGTTTAGTTTTTTTTTGTATAGATTTCTTACATGGCACTCTTTTTATATACTTAATAACTTCAAATCCACTTATAAATTCATTTATTAAAATTTGGCATACAATTGAATTATATCGTAACTCATTTTGGGAAAATTGCTTATATATTTGTCATAATTTTGTGAATTTCAACATAATATTATCAATGCTTAAAGCTTCTATTTTTAAACTATTTTTAAAAAAACTGAAGTTAAAATACTAGGTTCTAAAATATTACAGTCGCCGGTTGCAATGCAAAAAATAGAAAGTCGACCCCTGACACTTTTACTTCCTCACAATCATATCAGTCGCATGATCACAAAAAAAAAAAACAGATGTTTGATAGCAGTAAAACTGTGCCAATGCGTTTTATGACGTTGGAAGATCAAGGAAAGATAATTCTTTATTTTTAAGCCAATGGAAATAGAATGCAAGTGCTCCGATGCAGCATATATGTTTTCGAACGATCGTCAGGGTTAACCCTTTCAGTGCTCCCCTTTGCGTGAGCGAATCTACGTACACGCGAGCATAAATTATTCATAATAAAGAGAATGAGCGCCGATAGAAGGGAGGATATAACACGGCAACAACAATAGAATAGTCCTATAAATGAAGAGCTGTAATTTTACATGGAACTGCGGACGTTCTCCAAGTTGCTGAGGTATATTGCTGAACTTTTTTTTTTCTCTCTCCCTTACTGTGCGTAATAATAGCAACGTCGGTCTACACGTGAAGTTGGGGATGAAGTTTACCTGGCAGCAAAAAAAAAGGGAGTTTCTAGCAAGAGGGGTGCACAAAATTAACGGCAGTATCACTGGTAGAGAAGCGACAGAACTATTCGCCACAGTATTGAACAACCCTCTAGGGTAGAATTTCACCCTTGTACTGTCGGATAATTGCAGAAACGCAATTGCAGGCTTTTCCGGCCACGTGGATGTCGTTATCTATGCCATGTTCGACGTACGACCGGGGAATATTTAACCAGGTAGGCAACTATGCACTGCAGGTGACGCAGCTCGGAGAGGCTTGATACAAATTATTGCAGCGTATGTAAATTTTATTGGAGAAATTCGAGCTCGTCGATCGGAGTATTCGATACTTTTTGCTAACAGAGAGAATTTTTATTTCGGTCATCGATATCCTATATTCATGTATATAAATATGAGAAAAAAATAGAAACACTGCTTTTCGAATGAAACGATGGAAATGGAAAACTGTGTTTGCTTTATTATTTGATCTCAACGAAATTTTATATCGAAATTTCAGGTTTTTTAAATTTTAAAACCAAAACGAAAAACATGAATTAAAAATTTATTTGAACATAATCAGACAATCATTTCTGCCTCATGCAACTCCAATCTGTTCCCGCATGAAGAGAAAAGGGTGTTAGAAAAAAATATGCATTTGATGCCTATCAAGGAAAGTGAATGCATGCGGGATAAAAATGATTCAAGTGCCAAAAAGGGGAGAAGTTTTGTATGAGGGTTGGACGACGCTACCTTTTGTGAGGTCGACGAACGCTTAGAGTATCCCGTTTATCGAGGATCTCTCAGATAAAAAAAAAAAAAAAAAGAGAGAGTATTAAAAAAGAAGCCCTTCGATATTATCTAGGATAGATGATATTTCCAGAGGAAGAATAAACACGGAAGCGGGGATACCTGCGGGAGTGGTAAGTCGAGGGCAAATATCGTGGCTTTTGCAGAAGTGACTTTCTCGTCGGGGTTTGTAGGAATATGAAGAGGTTGAGGGCAAAAGCAGGGACGATAATCACGATAAAGAAAAGGGGTGCGGCTCTTCGGGTTAGCTGGAATTTCCCTCGATGTTCGCTCCCGACTACGACGACGACGACGATATAACACTGATCCTGCGAAGGGTGAACTCTGGTTTCGCTTTTATATAGATAGAAGAAGGCGTAAAGGTATAAAACTGTATACAGTAGCGCAGACACCCGAAGGGGTCGTTAAAGCCAGGAGGTGCTGCGTGGCGTTGCTCTCTCTCTCTCTCTCTGTCTACTTTGTTCGAGGTGTGGTTTTCTCTTCGTCTTCCTTTTTTTCCTCATCTTTTGTATCGACATCATATGCACCAAGGAATATTTGGAATGAGGAAAAGTAGTTGCCTTTGCTACCGCATTCCTTTCAAGCTTTTTTACACAGCTTTAAAGTAAAGTTTATGGAAATATTTGTAGTTTTTATGTCAGTTAAGCATTCACACAAAAATGACAATGCTTTGGTTAAATTTTAGATCCTTTCTCGAGCACATAAATACTCTGTGGTATCGAATATTGAGAATATTGAGAATATATAATTAAAATTGTATTTCATTTGAATTTCGGTACTTTGAGACGAGAGGAAAATATGAGGGAAAAAAGTTTTGGTTATTAAAAAAAGGTTTGTTTAGGGCAACCAAAGCGGTTGGCTATGTTTAATTGGTTAGACTAACCAAGGAATTGATTATCTCAACCAAGTTTACTTGGTTGTTAACCTAAAGTTTGGACGAAGTCACCAATAACTTGGTTGTTGATCAAAATTTGATTATTCTCACCAATGACTTGGTTGCTCTCACAAAATGTTCAATGATTTTTTAAGATGATCAAGAACGTATAATAATATTTTCAAAAAGTTATCGCTAAGTTGGTAAAAAAAAAGATGAAATAAATTCTCTTTTTAGTCCAAATACATATCATTAATTTTTGTGTTTTTTTTTATAACAATGTTGAATTTCCCGTTGTCTAGATTTAGTTATGCCTTCTTTTTTTTGAAACTATTTATTCAACGATCACGAAACTTTCTAAGCATAATAAAAATTAAAAAATTGAAAACGGACAAAAAATCAAAGCAATCAAATGCATCATTGCATAATTAAGAAAAGTTTTCCATCGAATTTTCCAAGCATTCTTCTTTTTTGCTTCTCTTTCTGCTCACTCGAGAATTCAGCAACAATCATTTCTGCGTCACGTAGGAAATCGGTAGCGAGAATTTTATTTCACTGACCGCGTACACGCGTACGCATAACAATTTGTTAAGAGAGTGAATCATTGACTGCGGCTTTTCTCACGCAACTACCATTTTGTATTCATGTACTTGAGCTGCGTGTCACAGTAAGTTGCTTCTATGTACAGACACGAAAGAAAAAGATAGAAAGAGAGAGACAAAGAGAGAGAGAGGACGACCTAAGACCGACCGGATGTAAAAGACCGATGAATAAAGGAACCAACAACTCTTCGTCGTCGTCGTCGTCGTCGTCTTCTTCTTCTTCTTCTTCTTTCGTCGACACGCCACACGTACTTCATAGGTGGCACATAACACACTCCAAGCCCTCATTCTTGTGGTTCACCACATCTATATATATGTTGCAGTGGATGTTATGTACCACATATAGAATTATGTATGCAGTATATAAGGGCGGACAATGCCACAAGGTGCGAACGAGAGCCGACCACCGACCATGTCGGCGGTCCTGTCTCGTTCTCCGCACTCCTCTCGTCTTCTCGTCGCTTTTGCTTGGAAAGCTCTGCAGTAGCCTCGTAGCCCGTTATCGTCGTCCTCTTGCCGTTCCTGCACTAAAGAGAAATACCTGTATTCGTTATATATAGAGATGAGAATAGTATACATATACTCACAGACACACATACACACACTCATGTTCGTTAACGAGGTAGGACAACTTCCGCCGGGAGACAAATGAATCCTGTTTCCATTCAGCATTTTTCTGTCGGGCCTTAGTTTCCTCTTTTCTGTAATTATCCCGAGAAATACATGCGAAATTTCGATGGCTTCTCTTTTTTCTTCTTTCCCACGGGGACGGAATTTTAAAAGGCAGGCTTTTTGAGATGCTGCATCTTTTACTCGCACATTTTTTTGCACTAAAATCATTTTAGAAAGAGAAGAAAAGAGCGGCTCCTACTCATTTTTGTATTCATACCTGGGATTTTTTTTATGTGCGCTTTCGAACCGTTGATAAATAATTAAACAGGATTTTTTGGTATCTAAATAAAAGCTCAGAAATTATCTCAAGAAATATGCGAAATTTCGAGTTTTTTTTTGTCTTACAAAAAAAAGGTTAAATTTACATTTTTGTCAAACGAATAAATTTGTTACTTAAATAATTTTTTTTTTTTTTCTAAACAGAATATTGAAGATTTTTTTTTTAAGGACTTTCCAAAGCTTTCATTTTTATTTATTAAAACAATAATAAATAGCAATATTTTTTCAGATATTTTGTCTAGTTTATTATACTTTTCTTCCTCGCTATATTTTTCTCTTGAGTTGCAGTTTTTTTTTTGCGAGCTTATTCCGCTCTCGTCTAGCTTGACAATGATCCGTCCTCTGTTTCACAACGAGGTTTTACGGAACGTCCAAAGTCTCGGCCAGCGAGCCAGCTGGCACGACACTATAACGTGGCTTGGTTCGTTGCTGCTCAGCCCCAGGCGGAACGACGACGACGATGTTCACGCTGATAGAGTGTACCGTGTACTTGGTGGCACATAGCTTGTGGCTGTGTATAATACTATAAAAGCACCAGTGGTGTTATACAGAGCCAACATGTATAGCAAGAAAGCAAACGCCTAATCGTACCACCGGCATAATTAACCGGGCTATTTGCATCGTTTCGTTATAGCCAACAAAACAGGCACCATCTCACCGAGATCTTTCTCGTCTTTTACTTGCACTCTTTTCCTTCTGGCGAGCTTCGCTATTTTACATCCAAGCAATGTCGCAACATTTGCCTCGTTATCACTCGATTAGCGTTTCCAGCTGGTCTTGAAAAAATTGTAAAGAAACATCAGAGTTTCGAATACAAGAAATTCTACAGCGCAGGGCTTTTAAGAGTTTGTGCAAAAAAAAGAGACCTTTTCGATCACTCAACTCGAATCTGAAGTCAAAATTTTCAAATTCAAAATGGCTGATTTTATATAGAGGTTTGACTATTTTTTGGTTATCAATAAAATCTACTAATTCTCGAAGCATACATTTTTGCTTACATTCGATTTGTTTGAAATTTGACACTTGGGGGATTTTTCAGTCGCCGATTATGATTGGTGGATCCAATATGGCGGATGAAATTACGAAAAGTTACTTGATTTCGATTTTCGATAAATCAAGTTACAACCACGTAGAAAGAAATTCCCATTTGAAGAAAAAAAGTGCATTAATTATCAAGCGATGTATTTGGAAGTTCATATATAGGGACTTTTTGCATCGGTGAACTCAAATCTGAAGTCAAAATTTCGAAATTCAAAATGGCTGATTTTATATCGAAGCCCAAAGTTTGACCATTTTTTGGTTGTCAATAAAATCTATTAACTCTCGAAGCAGACATTTTTGGTTACATTCAATTTGCTTGAAATTTGGTATTTGCAGGATTTTTGAGTCGCTGATTTTCAGTCCATACTCAAAATTTTTTTAATCAAAGTGGTGGATTCAAAATGGCGGATGAAAATACGAAATGTTGCTTGATTTGGATGAAACTCGATACTCGGAGGTTTTTGGGGTAGCTGATTACGAATCTGAACTCAAAATTAAAAAATGTAAAATGGTGGATCCAATATGGCGGACCGAAATGCAAAAAATTGCTCGATTTCAACGAAACTTGATATTCCGGAGTTTTTGGAGATGCTAATTACGAGTCTACACTGAAAAATTAAAAAATTCAATATTTCAGATTCAATATGGCGGACCATAATACAAAAATTTTCTTCATTTGGATGTAACTCGGCACTCGGAGGTTTTTCAGGTAGCAAATCAGGTAGCTGATTACGAATCTGAACTCAAAATTAAAAAATGTAAAATGGTGGATCCAACATGGCGGACCAAAATGCAAAAAATTTCTCGATTTCAACGAAACTTGGATTTCCGGAGTTTTTGGAGATGCTGATTAAGAGTCTACACTGAAAAATTAAAAAATTCAATATTTCAGATTCAATATGGCGGACCAAAATACAAAAATTTTCTGCATTTGGATGAAACTCGGTACTCGGAGGTTTTCGGGGTAGCTGATTACGAATCTAAACTCAAAGATTCAGAAATACAAATTGGCGAATTCGGCATGGCGGATTCCGTCATTTTGGATTTTCAATGCAGAATTTTGGCAAATCTTTCTAATAAGATAAAGAGGTTGTACGTTAAATTGAGGGGTTGTAGTACGTGAAAATTGATATTTAAAAAAAAAAATCATAAATTAAAAAACACGGTTCAATATGGTGATCATAAATATTTGTAGTATTTTTAAATATTAAACTGCATTACACGAGAAAATAAATAGCCACAATTTTTCATGTCGAAATTAGATTTTTAATTGAAAATGGTTTTTTTTTTTTTTTTTTTAAATATATTTATTTGGTCGCATCAACATCTACGGTAATTAGCGACCAGAAAATGGAATTGTTTTGATTGAAAATTTAACGTTTTCCTTAAATCAAGAAGGGCGCACAATAAAATTCAAATAAAAATCACAGGTGTCCCTTTCAGTGATAACAATATCACAATATATTAAGGAAACTGTCATGGAATGTCCCACGCATATAATTCAATTAATTAAAAATTTCGTTATTTCAAAAATAAAAGCTATAATTAAAATTGGAAATAATTGAAATTCATTAGTAATTTAATACCTTCCCTTAATGTATGAAAATATTTTTTTCTAAAGACTTCAGATGTTTTTTTTTTTTCTTCGTAATGAAATGCATCAATTTAAGAATTAATTTAATTAAAAATACGTTAATGAGTAATTATAATGAACCGCGAGCCTCGAGCGTGTCTCATTTCCTTTCATATAGTCACCGAAGGAAGTCCTGTTGAAGCGATGGAGACCAAGTCGAGGTCACATTCTATACTGTTCGAGGCTTGATTAACTCAAACAGAAGAATGAGAAGAGAGAGAGAAAAAGAATACGAGACAAGCGATGAAAAAGAAGAAAAATATGCTTATAATGCTCTATACATACGAGTACAAAGTTCCTTATCACTCTCATTATAATTAGCGCGTAACCCCGTCGCTGCCATGCACTTTGACGCCGGTATACCGTTGTATCCGGTTGAGATTGATATGAAATCGCGTCCGTTGTTTTTTTCTAACCCCCCCCCCCCCCCCCTACTCTAGCGTATGTGCCGCATTATATTCATATCTACGTACACAAGAAAAACCGTTGCTTCACACTTGTCCGATTAAATGTTATTCCTCTCAAACGGAGATTTTTTAAGACAGCTCATTACAATTTAAAAAATTATATCTTTTTAAAATAAAAATTGATTAGTCAAAAAAAAAAAAAAAAAAATTCGATTAAATATGTTGTTATTCGACTCGAATAGGAACTTTCCGAGGTAACTTGTCAGCAGTTTTTTTTTAATCAAAATTGCTTAGTTAATGAATTAATGAATTAATGAAGAATTTTTTTTCTTTTTATAGAAATTGTGAGTGCACTTTACCGCATGATTTACCGGGAACTACTCAATCGAATCATCTCAAATTTTTGTGCCATATACGGTACTGTAAAGTGTCTCATTGGTATACATTTTAGAAAAATCAATTGAAGAATTTTGATTTTATGGAATTTTTAAGATTTTGAAAAATGTCTGTGAACACTCTAACTCGAACGAATTTCCAGCTATAGGGCTGAAAATTGCAACAAAACTTCATCCGGGTGGTGCGATGTTTCGTATTAAATTTGGGCAAAATCGATAAAGTAGTTCAAATTTTATAGAAATTCGAATTTTCGTAATTTTTTTTTTTAAAGGATCTTAAATTTTGTATAAAACTTGAACAGAAGGTGCCAATGATTAATACTAAATTTGGGCAAAATCGATAAAGTACTTCAAATTTTATAAAAATTTCGATTTTTGTAACTTTTTTTTTTTTTAAATGCTATAACTCGAGAACGGAGTAAGCAACTGATCTAAAATTTTGCGTAAATCTTAAAAAGAGTGTCTCAATGTTTCATACTGAATTTGGGCAAAATCGATAAAGTAGTTCAAATATCATAGAAATTCGTATTTTCGTAATTTTTTTTTGAAAATGCTATAACTCGAGAATGGTTCAAGTAACGGATCTTAAATTTTGTATAAAGCTTAAACAAAGGGTGCCAATGTTTGATACTAAATTTGGGCGAAATGGATAAAGTACTTCAAATTTTATAAAAATTTCCATTTTTCTAATTTTTTTTTTTTTAATACTATTGATAACGGAATAAGCAACTGATCTAAAATTTTGCTTAAACTTCAAAAAAAGTCTTTCCTTATTTGATACTAAATTTGGGCGAAATCGATAAAGTACTTCAAATTTGATAAAAATTTCCATTTTTCTAATTATTTCTTGTTGAAAATGCTATAGCTCGAGAACGGAATAAGTGACTGATCTAAAATTTTGCATAAATCTTAAAAAGAGTGTCTCAATATTTGACACTGAATTTGGACAAAATCGATAAAGTAGTTCAAATTTCATAGAAATTCGTATTTTCGTAATTTTTTTTTGAAAATGCTATAACTCGAGAATGGTTCAAGTAACGGATCTTAAATTTTGTATAAAGCTTAAACAAAGGGTGCCAATGTTTGATACTAAATTTGGGCGAAATGGCTAAAGTACTTCAAATTTGATAAAAATTTCCATTTTTCTAATTATTTCTTGTTGAAAATGCTATAGCTCGAGAACGGAATAAGCGACTGATCTAAAATTTTGCGTGAATCTTAAAAAGAGTGTCTCAATATTTGATACTGAATTTGGGCAACATCGATAAAACATTTACAATTTTACAGAAATTAGCATTTTTGCCATTTTTTCGAAAACATTAGCAAAGTCAAACCTTGCACGTACGAACCTTGCTTCATAATTTTTGTTTCATCCGCCATCCACAAAATTTCTTCAAATTAAACAACGTACTTTATCATAGAGGAGAGTTTGTGACAACAAAAAATGAGGAAGCAATGTGCAAGGTTCGACTTTGTACCCTTTTTTTTTTTTTTAATAAAAATTCATGTCCGAATGAAGAAATGTATCAAAAAAATGAGAATGACCCGGTGCACTTAAGCGCAGGAGACATTTTGACGAGAATAATCGAGAGCCTACGTGCTCGAGGCATTGGTGCCAAATCGAGATATTCTGGTAGAATGCCATATACACCGGGGTGATGAGATTGCAGGCAGGTCCGTTCGGTCCACCGACACGAGTGTGCAGTGGCAGAACCTCAAAATAGCGTACCGAGGCCCGCGAACGCGCCCGAGATTCGATTGAGAGACACGCCGAGCCGCCGGACGAATTTAATTATCGTCGGTAGCGCCGGTGAAATCGAGTTTATATACTATTGCACGTAGCTTCGACGTCCTAATTGTAACTTAAGGAGGTTAAACGGCCTAGCACTAGTTAAATCAGTGCACAAATATTTTTTTTACATTTTTCGTTTTTCTTTTACCAAAGTTTCACGAATTAATGTGATTTTTACAGTAAAAATGGATTTGCAAAAATATTAACTGATTATTTGTAGATTTTACTGAAGAGAAAATTTTGTTCATTTTTTTTTTTATTTCGTGGATACGAAATAAAAAAAATATTCCTTAATTCAAAATATAAGAAAAATATTTCATTTATTTTACACGTTACATTTTTCTCGTTCGAGATGTAAAGAATTTTAAGAAAATTTTAAGAAAAAAAGCAATCATTGAATTGTTGTCATTTTCGCTTCCTCATAGAAGAAGCATTATTTTCGTGAAAATTTGTTCTTTTTCGAGATTGTTATTTAAAAAAATGTATGTATGTATATATGAGGCAAAACGCGTCAAGTCGGGCCACCCCAATTTTTCATGTCAACAAAAAATCCTCAAATTTATTAAGGATGTTGGTCTGGTTGAAGAACCAAACGTAGGAATTTTATCCGATTTTTTATAGCATATTCCAGCTATTAAAAATTTCCGAAATAAATCATTGTTTACTTTTTTAACGCCAATACTGCAGCTCGCACAAAAAAAAATCATAGCAGCATGAAATCTTGCATTTTCAGCGTACTTTCCAGCGCCATTTTTTTGTCAAATCCTCCGATTTTATTTCACGCCATTTTTCAATTAAATCAACTTGCCACAACTTTATTTTAATTGAAAAATAGCGTGAAATCAAAATGTTACCCCCTCCAAAGGGGCATTTCCGATTAACCTGAAACCTCCACGTTTTCTTCTTCGAAATATCTAGAATCTCAGAAAAAATTCACGTCATATGCTGGAATTTCGTCCCATAGTTAAAGCTCTTCGTACGATGGAACGTCGTGCAGATCTAATGTGTGATTCTTCTCTGCGTTCAGGAGGGCAATGTCTATGGAAAATATTCTAAAGCCCGTATTAAATTTTTTTTATTATGTAATTCTTGTTTCATGTATCAGATTACCGATCGTTTCAACAGCTCTGACTCTCCAAATAAATTTCCTCCTCATAAAAACGATTGCGAAAAAAACAGACTTGGTGAGGAGCATATCAAGCAAAAAGTATTGAAAAAAAAAGAAAAAAAAAATATATATATATATCGACAAGGCCCAGAAACGTACCGACGAGTGAGGAAAGGAGGGCTTAACCCCCGGGTGAACGGTTGGCCGTCGCGGTCGTTAAGAGCCTCCGGAATGCACTCGGTTCCCTGCACTCTCGATGACCAAGCTCACCGCTCTGCTTCTGTGTGCGCTACGGCGACGCACGGCCAGACCGTGTAATGTACGTGCTCTCCCTGCGCGCTTGTTCGTTCGCCGATCCTACAAACGTACTTGGCACACAGACGCCGATAATCGTTTCGGCTCTCCCCACAACCCCCCCCTCCCCCCTGGCCCCTGGCCCCGCCCCGCGCCCCATTCTCAACCTTTTTGCAAATGCACGTACATACTGCAGAAGCCTGCAAGAATTGCGGTGCCACTCTGCATCAGGAACTGCATAGGCAAGGGGCCCTTGTAATGTTCCCTTGTGCGTGCAAACCACGTGCATCGGTTTATTCCCGTGTGGCTTTGCAACGTTTAAGCGTGTACTTTGACTCACGCATGTTTACGCAGCCGGGGCACGCGTGCAATATAGCGTTCATCCAATGCTCGGCCCCCGTTGCCACGCGGGAACTCGATGTAACAATCCTCGGCGGCCTCTCGTTACGTTTTACACTGCGATGCAGAAACTACGCTTTTGTAATTTAGTTTATGATTTTTTCCAAACTTTTTTTGTAGATTTTTTTTTTTTTTAGGTGACTAAAAGATTCCTCACGAGAACGCGAGGGAGATTTGTCTTCGTGAATCTTTTGCTGTTGTTGTTGAGATTTTCATGTCAGTAGACTCCAAATTGTGTGATTCTTCGAGGTAAGTGGTCTAGAATTAAAAATGTACGAGTCACTGAACGACAATTTTAAAGATGGTTAGTGTACATTTTTATCAAAAAATGATAAGGAAAGATAAAAAAAAAAAGAATTGTTAATTTGGGTTTCTAATTAATTTATTCGTTTTTGGATTATTATTATTGAAAATAAATATTAGGTGTCTTAGATTACATTGATAAAAAATGTACGACTCACTGAACGACAATTTTAAAAATATTTAGTGTACATTTTTAACAAAAAATGATAAGGAAAGATTAAAAAAAAAAAATCGTTAATTTGGGTTTCTAATTAATCTATTCGTTTTTGGATTATTATTATTGAAAATAAATATTAGGTGTCTTAGATTACATTGATAACAAATGTACGACTCACTGAACGACAACTTTAAAAATATTTAGTGTACGTTTTTATCAAAAAATTATAAGGAAAGATTTTTAAAAAAATCGTTAATTTGGGTTTCTAATTAATTTATTCGTTTTTGGATTATTATTATTCAAAATAAATATTAGGTGTCTTAGATTACATTGATAAAAAATGTGCGACTCACTGAACGACAATTTTAAAAATATTTAGTGTACATTTTTATCAAAAAATTATACGGAAAGATTTAAAAAAAAATCGTTACTTTGGTTTTCTAATTAATTTATTCGTTTTTGGATTATTATTATTGAAAATAAATATTAGGTGTCTTAGATTACATTGATAAAAAATGTACGACTCACTGAACGACAACTTTAAAAATATTTAGTGTACGTTTTTATCAAAAAATTATAAGGAAAGATTTAAAAAAAAATCGTTAATTTGGGTTTCTAATTAATTTATTCGTTTTTGGATTATTATTATTCAAAATAAATATTAGGTGTCTTAGATTACATTGATAAAAAATGTGCGACTCACTGAACGACAACTTTAAAAATATTTAGTGTACGTTTTTATCAAAAAATTATAAGGAAAGATTTTTAAAAAAATCGTTAATTTGGGTTTCTAATTAATTTATTCGTTTTTGGATTATTATTATTCAAAATAAATATTAGGTGTCTTAGATTACATTGATAAAAAATGTGCGACTCACTAAACGACAGTGTTAAAAATATTTAGTGTACATTTTTATCAAAAAATGATAAGGAAAGATTAAAAAAAAAAATCGTTAATTTGGGTTTCTAATTAATTTATTCGTTTTTGGATTATTATTATTCAAATAAATATTAGGTGTCTTAGATTACATTGATAAAAAATGTACGACTCACTGAACGACAATTTTAAAAATATTTAGTGTACGTTTTTATCAAAAAATGATAAGGAAAGATTTTTAAAAAAATCGTTAATTTGGGTTTCTAATTAATTTATTCGTTTTTGGATTATTATTATTCAAAATACATATTAGGTGTCTTAGATTACATTGATAAAAAATGTGCGACTCACTAAACGACAGTGTTAAAAATATTTAGTGTAAATTTTCGTTACGGGTAAAGCTCATTTACAGAAATTGGTATATTAAATTTGATAAACTAGTGAAATTACACTACTTTCTACTTAATCCTAGAAAAATTAGGAAGTATGATATAAAATTTTGTCATTTTTCTACGAATGTATATTAAATTTAATATATCAGCTTATGAAGAAAATTTTCTGTATTAGAGATTTGGACATATTTTGAACTGTTTTATTACGTTTTTTGGTTCTGATTTTTTTTAAACATACATTTCAAACCCAAAAGTTTAATTTTATTAGAATTTAAGTACTTTTGGGCAGATTTCTCTCATCTGGAAAAGTACATTGATTTTCTAATAATAATAATAATAATAATAATACCAAAAAGTTGTTAATAAAACCAGTAAAAAAAAAAATGTACATACATTTTTTTGTCATATTTTTCGAATGCATATGAATTTTTGAAGAACATTCTTATATTTGTTTCTTTCATTTCAATTTTAGTAGAAGACTTTTGCATTACACGAAAAAAAAAGTTTCAACAGCATTGAATAAACATTTTTATCAAAACAGTCTTACAAAAAATATCGAAAACAGAAAATTGACAAAAACAAATGAAAAAAAAATCATAAGGAAAGATTAAAAAAAAATAAAATTCGTTAATTTGGTTTTCTAATTAATTTATTCCTTTTGCATTATTATTATTATTAAAAATAAATATTAGGTGTCTTAGATTACATTGATTTTCATTTATTTACCTCTTTTTTTAAAGCAATTAAATAAAAACGTTGTCGGAAATATATAAATCCTCTGATAATAAAATTCCGAAGAACCTCGCGTATAATTATCGCATCGTGAATAGTAATTACCGTAGAAATAACTGCACACGATAAAGTCGACAAAATGTTTGAGGGAATTATGGAAATATTTGAAATTATCGGTTGTTAAAGCGCCTGTTTCTACTGGGTTTTGTACACAGAGATAAGTTACGTGTTATAAAAACGTGTGTAGTTACTACAGCCAAGACTGTCGGAAATTCCTGAATACCGGAGTTCTCAATTGCACTCACAAGTTACGGAGCAGCTATTGCAGCAGGTGTCTGTGCAAGGCAATGGAGCTTCTTCTCTCACTGGTTTTAGAGCCCTTCTATTAAGTGTAACGTAACGTATAATACACAGCCTGCGAGTAAATATTTAAAGTTTCTCATAGTTGTGTTGAGATTGTGAGAACCCGGAATTGGTTTACAACAGAGTCTAAAAGGTCTGTTTCAAATACCAGCTTTTTATCCAAAATATATTTTTTTTTGTTGCATTCTCGGTTAATTCAATTATATTTTTTTACTCTATTAGATAATATTTTTTATATTTAAAACAACTATATTTTCTTAAATATATATATATATATATATATATATATATATATATATATTTTTCGAAGTAATTAAATTATAATTTTTTTAACTAATTTTGCGATTTTATTATTAAACCTTACAAAAGTTAAAAGGATATGTAAAAAAATAGTGGAAAATTATCGAATATTTATGCATCGGTCCAACAACATTAAAAATATTCGAAATTTCATGATATTGTTTATTAAATTAATTTGCTTAATTAATTCGACATTCGAACACTGTTGACTTTTCTCAACATTCGTCAGGTGACTCTCTGAACTCTAAAGAATTTGGAGTAAAACCGAAAGTGGGACAAGAAACAATAATAGTTTAACGATATATCTTAAAAAGAAAAAAAAAAAAAAATCAATCTTGCTTAATTAAAAAAGCTAAAATTTTCCAATTAAATGTATATTAACAGAATACATTTTCTGCGTTGCATTTTCCTTCTCGACGATGCGGTTTTTAAAAAATCCTGTTCCTACACTTGTAGACTTAAGAAATGAAAATATAACAAGAAATTTTGTTCACTCAAAAAAAAAAAAAAAAAAAAAAATCTAATTGTCACATTTTTTAAGTTTATAAATAAAAAGAATAACCTTGAATATTCGTCTGGTATTTTTTTTCTCCAAGACATAATTTACAAGAATCCCGAAAAATTCATTTTTTTTAGAAAAGCATCGTGAGTACTAAAACCTGCATAATTGACAAATGCTTAAAGCAAAGAAAAGTGACTGAATTAACAGAGAATGCCACATATACATTCTGCAACTTTTACACGACTCTGAATATTATTGCAAAACGGTGTGAATACTACTACACCGTGTAAGTTGCGTCTGTTTTGCGTTGTGTTGGCTCAGCAAAAACACACACACTCGACAAACGCTTATTTATATTTACACGGACGTTGGAGGCCGTCGGTAATGCTACCACTGTTTCACGACAGGAATTACGTATATTCCTATATATATATATATGTATGGTTCGTAAACGCGTTTATCAGTGCTACCTTATATTCTCTTTGTGCATTTCTGCTATATATGTATTAAAGCATAGTTTCTCTGGGCGACGAGAGAATGGCGAATGGTGCACGCGCACATACCAAAGTTATGCGCGTTATGTATGAACGGATGTGTGCTAACCAGCGCACCAACCACGGCGCGAGACTTGAGAGAGCAGCCGGTGCGCGACCCGCGGGTGAACGACGACCGAGTTATCCCGGGACTCTCGTTAGAAACGTCTGGCTGAATA
>OZ024692.1:11490484-11596593 GCA_964016905.1 Perithous albicinctus | reverse complement strand
CGAGTTTCCCGCCGTTTTCCGGGGGCTTCCAGCGGTCTCGCGAAAGGGCTGGCAACTTCACCGTTCCTATCATCCGGATACGCGATTACAAGGGAAACTTTAGTACTCGTGGGCAGCTTCAATAAGCTCTCCGCACTTGTCGTCCAAATCATCCTGCAACAATAAATCATTTTCAAATTACAATACTATTTTTTTTTTTTTAATTTCATTTTTCCACTTTTATCGCGTACATTATTTTAGAGAAATCGTAAATAATTAAGTGCAAGCGCAGAAATGAGACATTTTATTTATCTGCGAGACTAGTGTTTGTCTATGAATTTATATTGGTCGTAAATTTATGTAGAATGTAACGAGGTTCCTATAACAAGTTATGAGCTTTTAAAACATTTGGTGGAAATATAAAAGAATTTTTTAAATATTATTTATCGTGGAAGTATTATCTTAGGCAGAGAAAGTATTTTCAATGAACTACAATTTTCTATGAGAAATTATACGAGTCTTCGAGGTTCGGCATTCAGCCGCTAGATGGCCACTTCGCGCTACCTTTCTCGCAAATGAATAATACCAGACAAGGCTTTACAGTTTCTCAGGGCTAATCAAGATCCTGTCATGATACATACGTGGTTTCTAACTCAAACAAACTGCGAACTGTTTAAAATAGAATGCTTTGCATCTTTACAAAATCCCCAAGATATATTAAAAATGCATTATTACACAAAAAGAAAAAACGATTTAAATGATTTTCGATAAAATCATTTAAAAAACGTTATCTAAAAAAAAAAAAGCAATGCAAACTTTTTCTTCTAGCATTTGATTTCTACGAACATATTTATAAATATTGTAATTTACTTTTTGCAATCTCTTATATCTTTAATTTTGTTTCAGATTAAAAACAAAAAAAACTGATGCTTTACCTCGTTAAGTTGTAGGCACTTGCCCCACTCCTTGAGAGAGATTTTGTGATCGTTATCGACGTCGCAAGAGTCCAAGAACGGAGCGATGCAATGCTCGAGAGCCATGAGAGGCGCTCTAATTGGGAAGAGCTCGTGTCTCGATACCGTTCTGTCGTGAGGATGGCCATCGAGATCGCACCACTTCCAGATAGCCGCGTTTGTCCAGCGTAGAGTCAGATTCGTTTCGGCCTCGCGCTGCATCTTCAGAAAATGAGACGGTAGCTCCTGACGATCGGCGAGATCACGCATGATGTTGAAGAGCCAGTCTCGCATGCGTCTTGGGAAATCGATCATGTCGTCTTCCTTGCACATCTGGACAACAAAATATTTATTCGTATCACTAAGAAATTAAGCCGAGAATTCAGAGCAAATGTTATCAGTCTCTTCGTTTGTTTTTTTATTTTTATAACTGACGACAAAAAGTGATTTCTTTTTGTTTTTTTTTTTCGAAGAACCGGAAAAATCATTAGAATTCTAAATTTGTAAGAATTGATCTTGGGTTTTGTGATTTCTTATTGAAAATTCTGGTACGTATCAAAAAATAGAGTACATTAATATTCTCTATTTACATTTGACTAAAAAGTATGCTTCCTTTTTTCCCATAATCACGGATTCAATTTACTGTACATTCCAATTCAAGTAATATCGAATTTGCTTTGAAAGTATTGGGACATTCCAACGAATTGTAATTATACTGAGAAAATATTTAGGTAACAATAAAAATGGATAAAACAATTGTTCATATGATATTATATAAAATGAAAGTCAATTTTTATTCTAAAATAAATATTCTCACCGGCATTTGGCGACACTCGCCATAGTACTCGATGTGGATGTGTTGATAGTCTGGACCACGACACCTTGGATCGTTGGAATCGCAGAAACAGCGAGTCTGGTAAACCTCGCAATCGCTGCCAAAGGTCTCGTTGTAGTTGGTGCATACCTTACGACGTGGATCGCTCTCCTCGTTGCAGGACTCGACGCACACGCACTCGGCTTCTCCCAGTGCAGTCGGCTAGTAAATTACAATATTTTAAATACGATTTCAAACTCGTTCATAATACACATTATATATCAAGCAACATAATTTTACAACTGCCCATTTTTTTTCTCGTAATGCGGGGGAAAGTACCAACTTAAGTTCATTCGTGACTTCAAATAAGATAGTTTTTATTTTAATCTAAAGATAATTTTTTAACTCCAACTTAAGTGCATCTCAAATTTCGGCGTAAAATTCCTAGGGAATGATCAATTCCTAGGGAATGATCAATTCCTAGAGAATCCTCAATTCCTAGGGAATCATCAATTCCTAGAGAATCCTCAATTCCTAGGGAATCCACAATTCCTAGGGAATCATCAATTCCTAGGGCATCCTCAATTCCTAGGGAATCATCAATTCCTAGGGCATCCTCAATTCCTAGGGCATCCTCAATTCCCAGGGCATCCTCAATTCCCAGGGAATCCTCAATTCCCAGGGAATCCTCAATTCCCAGGGAATCCTCAATTCCCAGGGAATCCTCAATTCCCAGGGAATCCTCAATTCCCAGGGAATCCTCAATTCCGAGGGAGTCCTCAATTCCTAAGGAATCCTCAATTCCCAGGGAATCCTCAATTCCTAGGGAATCCCCTATTGCTAGGCAACCCTCAATTCCTAGGCAACCCGCAATCCCTAGGGAGCCCTCAATCCCTAGGGAACCCCCTATCCTTTCAGGGCTTCCTGTTCGGAGGTCATACGCCCTTCTGATTCTGACTATGGGCACAAACATACAAAGAAACTTTCAGCTTTCTTTATTTATTATTTATTGTTTATTGTTGTTAAGCTTCGACGTATCGACCTAATTTTTATGGATGGAATTTTTGACACGCGTTCTCGGGGTCTGAGATATCGGTGTCGAAGATTCTGATGTTATCGACATTCCTATACAGGAAAGTCTCAAACATATTTCGAATCCCTGATTTTTAATTTAGTTCGCTCTAATTGCTCCACCAGTTCATTAAGAATTGATGGAGCAACCAGAGCGACCCATTTTTTACAATTAAAATAAATCGTGAAAAAATATATAATATTTCTTTATTTATATATATAAAACGAATTAGTAATAGCATACCTGACAAATTCGACCGGCGCCGCAATGTTTGTCGATGCAAGGATCGGCTTCGTGAAGCGACTCTTTTTGTCCTCCGTGGTTAACATCAGCTTTAGCATTCACGACGCTCTCAGCATCATCGTTTTCTTCGGCTGTCTCATCAGCCTCGAGCATGTTCATGGCTTCTTGCTGGAAGGTCGGCTCGGTCGTCGTTGTACGACGACGGTGCTTTCGTCTCCTCTGTTGATTCATTATTACGCACCAATTATGCATATGATATCATTTTATATCCGTATTACGAATGCTCGAGTGTGAATAAAGTGACCTTGAGGAATGTGAGCAACTAACCTCGGCGGAGACATCGGAGATTAGAAGAGCACCGACGATAACGACGCACAGCAACAAATGGAGCCTCGTCCCCATTGCCATTTCTGAAATTAATAGAAATCCAATAATTTATAAATAAGATGCCATCGATATTGCCTTTAAATATGAGGCATTCCCTTTCAATTCCACCAATATTTTCGAACACTCTTTGGTATTTTTCATATTTACACACAGAACTAAAAAATCTCATTCTCATATCGAAAAATTCAATTTTTTTTCCCGCTGGTAACAGCCTTTTAGGTCCCATCAAAGATATAACATATATATATTATTATCATGGGATTAAATAGTTCCTGAAAAAAAAACATCACTTTTTCGCCTCTATATTTTTTTTTTCATTCGACCTCAATCTTTCATGATTTATGGGTTTGAAAAATAAAACCCATTCCCGAAATGAGTCAATAGAAAAATTTGAATAAATTCACAATGTGCACCTTTAAGTACTGTTTTACTATATGACTAATTATGGAACTGATCCGAGAGGGTAAAAACAAAGAGTGGCCGAATTAGTGGAGAACGCCTCGTATGTATTATGACATAGTGTAAAATTGCAACGAGAGGCATGCAATATGCTCGATGAACACTTGAGTTCCGCGTGGTTCGCTTATTATCGTCGCTTCTTAAACGAACCGTTGATCTTAATTGATGCTTGCGGACGTGGAAGAAGCTATTGTCTTTCGTTTCTTGCATCACGCAACAAGCTTCCTCCCGAAGCTCTTGCGACTTGAAGAAGTCGGTCGCGGGTCATCGCTCCGTTCGGACGACATATCGTAATAGTGACACGGTCTTTATTAATATGGACTAACGATAACCCACTTTCATGAAAGACAGATGCATTTTTAATTTGTAATCGAGAGCGTGATTTATCTTTGATTAAAATTGTTGTCGTTTTTTTTTCTATTGTAACGCTACAGATACTTGTCGAGATGAAATAAGGACAATAATTGTTTTATCAGGTTACCATCAATTTCTGATAGTTCAATTATAAAATGTTGCAGAAAAATAGTGTTTTATTATTTTTAAATAAACGATGCTATATTTATTTGTTATCATTTATCTATTCAATTTTTTATCGTACATTTCAGTGGGAAAAAGTAATCATAAATCATGCATGATAATTTTTTTCCCTTCAGTAAATTACAACTACAACGATAAAACCTACAATTATTATGAATGAAAAAAAAAAAAAAACGAATTTGGAGTTATAATTCCACAAAACAAAAAAAAAGTGTTTTATTATTAAAAAATAAATGATGTTATATTTATTTGTTATCATTTATCCATTCAATGTTTTATCGTACATTTCAGTGGGAAAAACTAATCATAAATCATGCATGATAATTTTATTCCCTTCAGTAAATTACAACTACAACGATAAAACCTACAATTGTCATAAACTAAAAAAAAAAAAAACGAATAATTCCACAAAATGAAATAAAAAAAGTGTTTTATTATTAAAAAATAAAGGATGTTACATTCATTTGTTATCATTTATCCACTCAATGTTATCGTACATTTCAGTGGAAAAAACTAATCATAAATCATGCATGATAATTTTATTCCCTTCAGTAAATTACAACTACAACGATAAAACCTACAATTGTCATAAACTAAAAAAAAAAAAAAAAGAAAAACGAATAATTCCACAAAATGAAATAAAAAAAAGTGTTTTATTATTAAAAAATAAAGGACGTTACATTCATTTGCTATCATTTATCCACTCAATGTTATCGTACACTTCAGTGTAAAAAAATAATCATAAATCATGCATGATAATTTTATTCCCTTCAATAAATTACAACTACAACGATAAAACCTACAATTGTCATAAACTAAAAAAAAAAGAAAAACGAATAATTCCACAAAATGAAATAAAAAAGTGTTTTATTATTAAAAAATAAAGGACGTTACATTCATTTGCTATCATTTATCCATTCAATGTTTTATCGTACATTTCAGTGGGAAAAACTAATCATAAATCATGCATGATAATTTTTTTCCCTTCAGTAAATTGCAACTGCAACGATAAAACCTACAATTGTTATAAATTTAAAAAATAAAATAAAAACGAATAATTCCAGAAAATGAAATTAAAAAAAGTGTTTTATTATTAAAAAATAAAGGACGTTATATTCATTTGTTATCATTTATCTATTCAATGTTATCGTACATTTCAGTGGGAAAAACTAATCATAAATCATGCATGATAATTTTATTCCCTTCAGTAAATTACAACTACAACGATAAAACCTACAATTGTCATAAACTAAAAAAAAAAAAAGAAAAACGAATAATTCCACAAAATGAAATAAAAAAAAGTGTTTTATTATTAAAAAATAAAGGACGTTACATTCATTTGCTATCATTTATCCACTCAATGTTATCGTACACTTCAGTGTAAATAAATAATCATAAATCATGCATGATAATTTTATTCCCTTCAATAAATTACAACTACAACGATAAAACCTACAATTGTCATAAACTAAAAAAAAAAAAAGAAAAACGAATAATTCCACAAAATGAAATAAAAAAAGGGTTTTATTATTAAAAAATAAAGGACGTTACATTCATTTGCTATCATTTATCCATTCAATGTTTTATCGTACATTTCAGTGGGAAAAACTAATCATAAATCATGCATGATAATTTTTTTCCCTTCAATAAATTACAACTGCACCGATAAAACCTACAATTGTCATAAACTAAAAAAAAAAAAACGAATAATTCCACAAAATGAAATAAAAAAAGTGTTTTATTATTAAAAAATAAAGGACGTTACATTCATTTGCTATCATTTATCCATTCAATGTTATCGTACACTTCAGTGTAAAAAAATAATCATAAATCATGCATGATAATTTTTTTTCCCTTCAGCATTGATAATTTTTCTTTTTTATCAGCTTCGTTCGTCCGTTCTACAATCTATGCGTCTGTATGTCTATGTGTGTGTTGCCTCTGTTCCAGATTTGTTTGCCGCACGAATATCGGAATCCACCCACGAGATTCCGGGGTCAAGAGAGCAGAGAATTTCGACCGTAGAACGCAGAAATGTGGGATTCGATCGAGCAAGCGCTCGCCGCGCTCCGCGTTTATATACGCTCAACCGCGCGGGCTCTCTCGCACAGCGTTTGCAGTGCGTTAGCCGGTTTGTGCGTTCCACGTTTCAGCGTCCCACGTGCGACTCTCGCGGAACGACACAATTTACATTACCAGAGCTGAGGGCGGAGTTTACAGTGCATGGCGCTATACAGCGCACCGCGAAACCCCAACACTCAACTCTCAAGCCTGAAGGCTGCTCGCACTGCGTGAGCGCATATGCGAATCGTACACGCGGAGGGACCTCACTGCTGCTCCTGTAACAGCGCGTTTTATCGCCTGCATTCAACGAGCCGGCACTGCTTTTTCTCGTTAAAGCGATGACATCGTTTCGCGGGACACTTTAACGTCTATTCAGAGACCACTATTGAAAATTATACTGCTACGTTTCTTACAGGCAATTCTCTCGTAAAAGAGTATATTTCACGTATGTTCACTTGCAAACAGGTTTATACATTACGGTGGTTCATTTTGGATTTTGAATTTTTTTTTTTTTTTTTTTTTTTTTTTTAATCTCTCGAAACTCAAACAAGCCTGCAAAGTGTAATCTTGCAAATTGGTAGGTTTCAATTTTGTATCTTTGAGAAAAAGCTCCTTTTTGTTTATGAAATTACTTATGTGAGGAAGTGTAATGATCAATTTTCGGCTCCTCAAAGCTCCTAGCTTTGTAAAAAAAAAAACAAAGCTTCGTCGTAGATGGAAAATTGTGAGGAAGCAATTTGCAAGGTTCTTGTTTGAATTGGAAAGTTATTTATTTTTTTTTTTTAATGTTAAACGTCATGAAATTTGAAGCGCTCGGGACAGAATTGCGACAAATTTTCACTCAAATCCTCGTTTGTGGTAGTCCATATGTGTGAGTCAAATTTGAAGCCGGTATTTCGTAATTTGTAGGCGAACAAGATTTTTCAATACATTCAAAATTCCATAAAATTCGAAATGCTTGACCGATTTGCGTCAAATTTGTACTTAAACATTGATCAATGGTGGTCCATATTGTGAACGATTTTTAAGCTATATCTGCAAAAAAATTCGATTTTTTTTACAGCATCTTTTTTATTCACTAAAATCGAAATTTTGCAAGAAAATTAGAAACACTCTGTCGATTCTCGCCAAATTTGATACGTATCGTGATTTCAGAGTAGTCCGTTTACGTTCAAAATTTCAGCCCGATATCTCTTAATTTAGGATAATAAAAAATATATATTTGCAGAGGAGAAAAAAATACAGTAAATTGTTTATTTATTTTAATCAGGGTGGTTTATTTGGAACTTGAATTTTTTTTGTCACCAGACTCACATAAACGATGACAAATACTCGAAAGAAAATTCTTCAACTCTGATAGTAGTGTCAACTTTTTGAGTTGAGACAAAAAAAAATTGAAGTTCAAAAAGAGAATTTTTACTAACACTTACTATTTTTTTTTCGAGATTTATTGATGTATACTAAAAATAATTTTTAAAGAGTTATAGGGTGAAAAAAGTTTTTTCAATAATTTCAAAAATGCTGTAAAATTTGATCCTCAACGTTTCAGAGACCATTCCGAGTGTCCTGACATGAATAATTTCGAATAAAAATATTTTCACGAAAAAAAACTTCCTCTATGAAAAAGCAAAATTACCGATTATTCTTTTTTCAGACAGATACTAAATGTGTTTTTTTTTTTAGAAATCGCCATTGGGCGATAAATATTTTTGTAAATGTTTCTCTGAATTACGGACAAATCCGATAATGTAACTTATTCCTCACTGCGGTCAATTAATAAGTAAAACATTGCAAAATTTTATTTTGAGTATTTGTCACCTTTTTTTTTGTGACAGACAACAAATATATTAAATACCAACTGAATCAACCTGAACAAGAAAAATAATAACACTAAAATTGGCTCTATCTTTTTCTTCAAAATTTGGTAGCGACCTCCAAGTATTTTTTTTTATGTACTCATGATTTAGAAGAATTTTTTTGTAGTATTTGGTACTACTTTTTGAGTTAAGAAAAAAAAAATTGAGAAAACAATTTTCATGATAAAAGAGAGTTTCTCTATGAGCAAGCAAAAATACAGATTATATTTTTCAAAAAACCGATACTAAATTTTTTGTTTAAATATTTTTGTAAATCCATCACCATAAATGTTTCTCTGAATTAGGGACGAATTCGATAGCGAAAATTATTTCTAATTGCTGTCAATTAATACGTAAATCATTGCAAAAATTATTTGAAAAAAAAAATGTAGCACTGATATAAATAATGCGTTACATTTCTTAATATGAATTACAGATTATATTTTTTAAAAAACCGATACTAAATTTTTTGTTTAAATATTTTTGTAAATCCATCACCATAAATGTTTCTCTGAATTAGGGACGAATTCAATAACGAAAATAATTTCTAATTGTTGTCAATTAATACGTAAAACATTGCAAAAATTATTTGAAAAAAAAAATGTAGCACTGATTTAATTAGTGCGTTACATTTCTTAATACGAATTTATTGTGATTAACGCAATATTTTTAATGCCAGAGTGTACTTACGCAGGATGCACTGGCTGCAGTAACGAGATTGCATATATACGCCCCCACAATTCACTCATTCACGAGTAGCCCAGTTTCATTTATACACAAGACGCACTATTAAAGCAGAATGGAAAATCTCAATATTTATTTTTCACTAGCCATAATTACGAAATTGCAAAATTATGTGTGTTTCCCTTCTGTTTCAATCGTCATGTGTTCTAAATCTGTCCCAATAAACGAGCTCCCCACTTTGAACCAATAAAAAAAAATACACGTCTCGTCTGTCTCGAAGACCGAAGAGAAAAAAAAAAATAAAGAATTGGGTAGCAGCTCTCGTCGCGGTTCACGAAATCGAGAGCGAGAAATAGACTCTTGGCGATTGCAGTGAAAAATCCCAAGCAAGTTGAAAGTCATTAGCGAAGCTGAAATTCAAGCCGCGAACTCGTACTTTTTAAACGAAAATTGAGACGCTCGGGACTCATTATTTTCGTGTATATATCATCTTTCTCTGGTGAACGAACTGTATTCTTGAATAAGAAAAGGAAACACTCACGTTTTAGTTTTGACAATTGAAATGCATTTTTAAAAAATGTATTTATGCGAATTAAATTAAATGTAAATTAAATTAGAAAAATGTAATTATTTGCTGTTTAAATCGATTTATTTGTGAAAAATTGTATTGTCTGCCATTTTCTTCGATTTAATTTTATGAAATAAAAAAATATTGTGTTGTCAATATTACTAATGATTTTGTTATCATTTTCTGCTGGAATTGAATGATTATCTACTAGTATAAATTAAAATTAGTGTTTTCAAAAAAGTTTAGCTCAAAAATGTCATAGAACTATTTTCAACATTTCTATTTATTTATATGCATTAAATTATCAAAATTGTAATTATTTGCTGTCTCAATCGATTTTATTAAATTGTTTACTATTTTTAATAATAATTTTTAGAACTTTACGAAAATGATTATGTTTTTTTGTCAATATTTCAAATAATATTGTTATAATTTTCTGTTCGAATTAAATCATTAAAGTATAAATTTGAAACAGTGTTTTTTTTAGAAAATACATAAACTTTGTTGAAAATTCCACTAGCTATATGTAAAACATTGTAGTTCAAACACTTTATGTAACTATTTTCAGTTTCGATAATTCATATGCATTTTTGATACTGCTGTACTATTATTATTATACATTTATTATTTAAATTAATTAAATTATCAAAGTTATAATTATTTTCTTTTTGAATCGTTTTAATTATAAAAATGTATATTGTTTTTGGTATTTAAACCGATTTATTAATTTAAAAAATGGCCATTTACTTAAATTATGAAAATTACTATATTTTGTTGTCAATATTATTAATAATGTTGCTATAATTTGCTGTTCGAATTTAATGACCAAAGTTAATGTGAATTCCAGTGTTTTTAAAAAATACATAAATTTATCTGAAAATCACACGAATTTTAAATTTAAAAAATTTTAAGACTTCACACAAATATTTTTACCTCCGATCATTTAAATTCATTTTTTATATTGCATTACTACAATTTCTTATTTACATAAATTAAATTATCAAAAATTATAATTATTTGCTACGTAAACCGATTTACTTACAAAAATGGTCACTCTAATGAAATCATAAAAATTGTTATATTTTGTTATTAACACTATCATTAACATTAGTAGACATTTGAAACAGTGTTTTTAGAACGTATATAAATTTACCTGAAAAAAAAAACCAAATGCATTTTTACGTTTCTTAAAATAATGTATTATTTAAATCACTCGAATTATCAAAATTATAATTATTTGCTATTTAAATCGATTTACTTATAAAAATATTATCTAAAAAAATGTACTATAATTTGCTGCTCAAATTAAATGACCAAAAGTTTAGTACAAATTTGAAATAATTTTTTTTTTTTATAAAACATATATAAACATACCTGAAAATTGCGCGAGCTGTAAACCTTTCGCTCAGGCTAACCGCGGTGACTTAAGGAAATTTGTCTGAATCGGTTGGTGGACCGGTACTGACTGCGTTCGAGAGCCCAGCAGCTTCGAGTCTCCAAGCATCGAGATGATCTCACTGCTTCTTCCTACACCCCCAGAGCCTGATCTCTCCGCCATATGCGCTCGTGCTATCAACTATCGTTTTTTTTTTCTTCTTTTTTCTCTCTTCGACGCGTTTGAACTGTGCGTTTATAACGCAACCGACGGGAGTTACGCAGTGCGCTAAAACTGGATGATTTAATACGATATATATACACTCGGGTTTCCAGAAAAAAAAACGGATGGCAGATTTGCGAGGGATATGAGCGTTTTGAAGATCCGACGGATAAGAACTTGAAGAGATCAACTTCGACTGGTCAACGCCTTAAACTCGTCTTTGCCACATTTATATATTTTTCAAAAATTATATTATTTATTGCAATGTCTATTTAATTCTCTATAGAATTAAATAGACATTTTGTGTCTCATAAAAAATATAACTTGATAACGAGTGTTTTGGTGTTTGGTCGGTTTGCGATTCTCAATTTTATTTCAGCAAGATATATTGTTTCAAAAATGTAGGGTTTGTTGAATTTATGGAAAACCGCCAAGTATCAATCTTTTGCAATGCTTTTAAAAAAATATATAAAAATTATTTTTTTTTTGTCGAGTTTATCAGAGAGAAAAAAATCAACTCTGACAAATTATGATTTTTTGTATGCTTTTTTAAAAGGGATGCGAGTACAAAACGTCATAATAGGGTCATCATTTAAAATTTTTTTTCAAAGGTATCGAAAAAAATTAATTTTTACAGATTCCAGAAACCCTAGATTTTTGTATGTACAGACCAGAATTTATTTGCACAAACGGCAAATTCGAATTTATTTATTCATCAATGAATCTATTTCTTTAAAAAAAAAAAAAAACTGGTATTTAAAAATCATAAAATGCATGTCAGGCGCTGCAAATTTTTAAATCTCTTTACTGGATTCATTTTAATGTTGCGACAACTTAAATATTTTACATTTATTCGCGCAAGATTTTTATGAACTATACATTTGTACGAAATTCACTATTTATGGTTGAACAAGATGCCCAGTGAATTTCAGATTTTTATGTACCAAATTAGTCCGTCAATAAAATTTATGCGTAAAGATCAAAAACTCGTTATACTTGTTTTTTATTTTGTAAAAATTTGGGATGTGTTTTTGAATCATTTGAAACCGATTTAGAGGATGAAGCGATTAAAATTCTATTTTATCCCATTTAAGGATCACCCTAATACTGCTTCAGTGTAAGACGCAAAATTTTTATCGTTCCACTAGCAGTGGCGACGTTGATAATGCTGAAATAGCACCTTAAAAAAAAAAAAAGAAATAAACAGGTATACTTTGCTACGATTTTGGTAGTAAGGTAGGTATATTATACTAAATGCAAAAAGGTACAATACATTTGATGTTTGTTGGTTTTTCATTTTGTTTTTAACATTATCTTCCTTTTTTTTCTTTTTTCTTTTTTTTTTTTTTTTGTAATTAGGTATCGTAGTAACGTTGTCCACGGTTGTACACACAAACTGGCCCTTCTCCTGTGGGGACCAAAATAAAAATGTATTCTACAAAAATTCACAACTTAATTATCGCCATCCTCTATTTATAAATCGTTATAATTATTTGTGTCTCGCGTTTCAGTTGTTTTATTTTATTTATTTATTTATTAACTTCTTTTTTTTCTTCTTATTTTCCTCTCGCTTCCTCCTTTGTGTATTATTTCATTGTTATTGTTATTTAATATAGTCACTTAAAAACGAAAACATTCACACTAAAAATTTGCGGAGCTCGTGGGTACTCATTTCTTTTTTCTTTTTTTCTTTCGCTTGAGGGAATTGTTGTGTCGCGTCACCGAAACTGGAACTTTTCTTTTCTTTTTTTTTTGTTAATTCTTCAACTATTCTCTTCGTCACTTGTCAATCGGCGAGCCAACGTTAAAATTCACTCTTCATCTCCACACAAATCGAGAGTTCGTTCAATTCGAAGGTTCATCGTTGTTTCTCGTTCTCTTCACGTTAAATACAACAGATTTCGAACAAAAAAAAAGAAAAAACAACGTACGATGTCCCGGCACTTTGGAAGCTTTGTTACCTCGACGTATCATTGAGGATCGTCGCATTCATCGTGGAGAACATTATTCTTCTAGGCCAGACACACTTATTTTTTTTTCTGTTTTGTTTAGTCTTCTTGCTAGTCGAAAAATCGTCTCCGAACATGTAAATTGTGCTGTCGTCTCTATCTCTCTTTCTCTCTCTTTCTCCATTATTAAACGACAATTAATGATTGTAACATTCACAGATTGATGCAAGATACAAACAAAAAAATTCTCTTGCGCTCTTAGCTACAGTTTTTTTTTACGGCTGATTCTCTGTAGCTACATATTTATCACAGTTGAATTAGCAAGAATATAAATTAGATGTGCTCGCGCGCCAATCTGTGAAAGTCACGATGCTGCCAATGAAAAAACTCATCGATCTATATTATTTTCATTATTCTTTTTCTTCCCCCTTCCTTTTGATCGGTTTAGGCACTGGCTTCTTGTAATTCATTGATCGTCGAGATAGAGATTGTACGGCGGTATCCGAAATCTTTAACGTAGTCGTCGTTGAACGAGTCGAAAGAGCTTAGCGTTTAAATCATTATATATGCCGATTCGCCGATTACGGTATACATTTATTTTAGTCTAATAATAATATTATTAATAATAATCGTACAGCACTAATAGTAGTAATAATAGTAACAGTAACGTCGAGATTTCGAGGAAAGAAGTTTTGCGGCTGCGATCTATTTTATTTTTTGTCCCTGTTTACGATTGAATCGCTTTCGCGCCGGGGAGTCCTTTGCCTCGTAAGCTCGAACGACGAATCGGCCACTGAGGATTCAGAATCGGAGACGCGATTTTTTTTCTTCTTTCTATTATTATCACCCTGGAAATATTTATGTTATTTGTTACGAAGCTGAGTTGACTCGTCGTGAATTTATTTTTCTTTTTTTTTGCGGACCCGAGAGTCGAATGCTCCAGTCACCGCTCTAATTTTAAAGGGAGAGAACATCGATTTTAGTTACAAAAAAAAGTATACATGTTTTCATTCTTTGTGTCTGTAAATAAAAAATGTTAAATATCCTGTGCGCTTAATTATTCGTGACGAAATTCTGATCTGATCTTAAAAAATTGTTGAAGAATTTTTGTTGAATTATTGTGTATTTAAAACAAAACTCCTACAATTCTTTGTATTTTGATCTGGCATTTTTTTCACATGATCAGAAGATCGTTACGAATAATTTTAAACGCATGGAATTGACATCATTTTTTTTACCAACCAAAATGAAGAACAGGCTTTTTTTTAAAACTCAAATCGATGTCCGTCCCTTAACGTCTAATCGAACGCGAGCCCAAAATCAAATGAAGGAAGTAAAAGTGATTGAACAGGAGAAAAAAAATGCGAAAATTTTCAGTTACATGTAAAATGGCGATATATAATTATAAATTTTCGCATTATTTTTCTTTTTAATTTATTTTTAAAGATCAATGTCGGGTGAAGGATGACGTAGGGGTTAAGGGCATAAACGGCGAGACCAGCTGCATTCGGGGTTTGACTAAATGATCCGCCAATCGATACCGGTCGATTGACACTTACGGCAGTACGTAAAGTGAGAAAACTGGGATTTTCGTTTTTCTTCTCTTTCACACACGCCACCTGGGTTTCAAAAAAGAAACACACCGTTGCCCAAAAACGGACGCGTTTGTCGTCTAAAAAAAAAAAAAAAAAAAAAATATTCGACTCGATTTTACTGAAGTGCGCCAACTTTCTACGTGCGTTAAACATACAGTTTATAAGTTGTTCTTTTTTTTTTAAATTATTTATAGCAACGACATCGATGGTCTTGGCACATTTTCGAATATTTAGATGCACATTACAAGCTTGCAATTTTTTCCGACAATTATTTTTTTCTTTTTTACAACAAATTTGTATCATGCATCAAAATATGTAGAAAAATATGTCTAAATTTTCCAAATCGATTTCTGTAAATAATTTGGTTTTTTTTTCTACATTCTAGCCTTTTTCTCGCGAAGGTTCCAATTGATTTTAAACGACGTTACTTCTCTTCTCTCGGCTTCTTCATTGGTGATAATGTGTTTGTGTATTATTTTTGTTCTGTTTTGTTTTGTTTAAATCTCTCGCGCTTCGCTATCAACAGCAAATGAATATAAAAAAGGAAGTTGGAGCGAAGAATCGAGCGACTCGCGATGCAGCCTCGAGAAAAGTCGAGTGTGCAGATCCCTCTGAAGAGTCCGTTTACGATTTATTCGCCCCTTTTTTTTTGTCGATTACTAGGGAATGTTGTCGTTAAACGTTTGAGAATAAAACTACCTGCGACGAGCAAGAAATCCGATAAAAAAAATTGACGAATTTCAAAACGTTCTATTCTCGCGTCGCGTCGCAAAACTCTTAAGACGTTCGTCGTGAAAAACGAATGAAAGCTTCGCATGTCGCTCGGCCTGAAGCTCCTGTGGCGTCACACGCCAAGTTACCTCTACTGAAAAAAAAAACGCTCGAGTTTCATTGATTCATCTCGTACAATACATGCCACGCGACGTACGAGAAAAAAAAAAAAAAAAAACCGGAGAAATACAAATGCAACGTGATCAGATTCGAACCCTCGTAAAGCGACAGCCAAAAATCTCATTTTTTCAATTAAATCTCGAAGAAAAATATAATAATAATAATAAAAGAAGCGTAAATAGTCATTTCCGGCCGTTTATCGATTTGTATTCTTTTTTTAAGTAGCACTGGTTCGCAGTTGTCATGTAAATTATTGAAATAATAGTAAGACGCGACAGAGCACATTTGGCTGGAAATCGTGATTTTTCTTTTATCGAAAATCAACGAGAAAATGAGATTTTTATAGATAATAATCCGGGTCCGATTTATGAACTTTCGTAATGCAAAATCGTAAGTTGGTTATAGCAGCGACGTGAGTAAACCCCGGCGCCACGGAGATCTTTTTTTTTTCATCCGCTTATTTTCTCTTTTTTTTCCTGCGGTTTCGGCGAAATCACTTGAATTCAATCCGCTTGTCGTTGACGAGGATTATTCGATTCACTCTTAACAAACGATGGTGTGGAAATCGCTGATAAGCCGACGACATCCGCAGACGTTTCTGGACATCGTGATTCTTCTTTTGTTTTGTTTTTTTGTATTTTTTTTTTTTTTTATTTGGGGGTTGGCTATGTTTTCCACTGAGTTGTTTCTCTTGTTTTCTCTTTCTTCTCCGGGATGAATGATGATTGCGGTGACGTCGTGGTGGTGGTGATGAGCGTTAACGAGCGCGATTCTGATAATTCGGATTGCCCGGTTGTCGCATTCCTCCACCGCCTCTGCCGCCTTCGCCACCGCGCGAAAAACCACCGCGACCGCCTCGGGCACCGTGCTGACCGCCTCGCATCGGTCCACCAGGACCACCTGAGTAACCGGAAGAATAGGCTGCAGAAGTTTCAACACTCTGTTTGCTAATTTACAAGAAAATATGAGGGAAGGGGAAAGGGTTTACCCAGAGTTGTTCAACAACTGCTCAATAGGGTGTTTCGCTACTTTTTTGAAGATTCGACAAATGGCGTCGAGAAATAATTAAAAATGTAATTTTCTCTCTCACTCCTAAGTATAATTAAAAGTACTTTATTACTGCTGCTATGCAAAAAAAAAAAAAAGAAGGCTCTGTCGATCAACTTTAAAGAGTGGCTAATTGAAATAAAGATAATTTTGCGTTTAGTCTAGGCATCCCATTACGTCAGGGACTTCTTTATTATTGGCTACAAATTTATTTGTCTTGTTGACGGAATTTATCGTACCTCTTTACGTATTATTTTTTCTATACCAAACTTCAGAAAATACGCAAAATTAAAAAAAAAAAAAAAAAAAAAAATTGCGAATAATGAATCTTTGTAAGTCTTTGAGCTACCTCAAAATCTTTTATAACCATCTTGAGGTTCATGAGATCACTTTTATAACAGCACAGAATAAATTGCTTGAGAAAAACAAAAAATTAAGATAAAATGGACGTCAAAATATCGTCACCTTAATATCGATTTTACTTTTGCTTCTACACTTTCAAAAAATAAATTACAAATGTCTTCCGCTTTAACATTTATAGTCATCTATTATATTATTTGTATACGAAAAATAAATAAAAAATAACAATTTTCAAAATTGTTAACAATAATACGGTTTACACATTTTGGTCTCATTTTAGTTCTAATCGTATTTAATTTTTTTCTCAAAAACAGAAAAAAAAACTCCTCAATTTAGAAAATGATTCAACTCTGGATTAACCCTTGGTCAATATTTAATGTTTACCTGGACCGCGTTGTTGTTGCTGTTGCTGTTGTTGCTGTTGTTGGCCACCGGGAGGTCTCATGTTGCCGTCATTGAGACTGGGCCTGCTGCCACCACCTTCCATCGACATTCGGGGCCTCATCTTCTTCTCCTCAATGTTCAACTTCTGGCCGTGCTCGTCCGGATAGCATATGGAACCTGCTTGAAGAACTTTGGATACAGTCTGCGTGTCTTCAAATGTAATGAACCCGTAGTTTGGCACTCTCGCCATGTTGTTCTGACCCTGAGGTCCCTTTCCACCGCCGGTCGATTTGCTGTGAATTCGTAGATCAACGACTCGACCGTAGCGTGCAAAAATCGCTCGTAGCTCATCGTTGGTCGCTTGGTGCGGCAAATTCCCAAGGAAGAGCTGGTGTTCGTCGCTGTAACCTCCGGGTCTGCTGCCTCGTCTGTCGTTATCTATACGATAAACATTTTTGTTAGTTACTGTCAACAATTTATTTGCAATATATATCTTTATTACCTTTTTTACGTAAAATATTTTTCACTTTGTGACAGGAAAAAAAATTCCCTAACCAAATAATCAATTTTTTTAGACGAAAGCTTGAAAGAAAAACAAATAATGAGATAAAAAATTGCTTAACAGCGCTAATAGATACATTAGTGCAATCAAGCAATTTTTTATTTCGTTAATTACTTTTTTTTAACGTAATTTCGTTAGTAAGTTTTACAGTGCAAAAATCCGGATATTAAAAAAGTATATAAAGTATTTTCTATGAGGAAGCCAACATTGATGAAGCAATCTGCAAGATTCTACTTTGCAGGCTTGTTTTTAAAGAATGTTATTGTCGTTCTTAAAAGGGTTCAAGTGTGTTAGAATGTTTACCACGTGGCGCAGGTCCTCCTCGTGGTGGTCGTGGTTGTGGCTGCTGCGGTGGCTGGTTGCTTCGCGTTCTGTGCATCTGTTGTTGTCCGGGAGACATATTACTCGACGAGGAGAATGGTGGCCCGCTGCTAGCAGTTGGAACTATCGACGACCGCTCATCAGAAACGCGAAGTGCTGTCATGGGCGGCTGTGGAAACATGAAACTCGCTATCATATCATAAAAAAAAAATGATTTCGGAAAGCAATAAAAAAAGTTACCCATTCGTTCGTATTTATACTAAATTATGAATTTTGTTGTTGTTGTAAACATTTACCTACAGCCAAATTAAATTATCATCGTATATTTAAGAATGATAAAATTGTTTACTTAATTTTTCGAAGAATGAAGATTTCCACTTCGAAGAAATTGAAAAACTAAAATTTTGTAACATCTATTATTGTTCGTAAAAAAAGGCACGAAAATAACCTTTTTTTTCGGTCATCACAGTAAAATTCGTCCCTTTTTCCATAAAATTTGGTAAAACCATTTTGACATGTGTGAAGCGCTTTAATATTCTCAATCAAAACTACAGTAGTTTATCAGAATAAAAAAGAAATGAACTTTCTGAATGAAATAAATAATAAAATTGTATTTAACATAAGATTTCTTTCAATAATGTTTTTACAATAAAATAAAACGTTTGCTTACCGGAGACACGGACATTTTTGGTGGTTGGGAGCTCGTCGGTGGCAAGGAATTCGAGAAAGGAGAGCTGAAAAGATTGGCGAATGTCTTTGGCTTGTTGCTGTTTGCGCTCGCGGTTGACGTCTGCTCGACTTCCGTTTCACGTCCGGAAGATGTAAAATTCTCTGTTTCCGGTTGTTCCTGCATCTCGTCCGTCTGTACCTGACTCTCCTCTTCGATCTGTTGCTGCTGTTCCGCTGTCGTGTCAATCTCCTGCTCTTGAGTAAATTGCTCCGGTTCCACCGGCTCTGGTTTAATGTACTGATGCTGCTGCTGCTGTGTTTGTGATGCCTGTTGCTGATTTATCAACGGCGTTTCCTCGTGCACCGATCCGTTGATTACCGGCTGCATCATTGCGTGTACCTGTATAATGAGTATCAAACATTATTACAAATAAATATCTTTATAAATGATATTTAAAGAAAGAATCATACTCGGTTCATGATAAGCTATAAACGAACGAAACGAGTATAAAGGATTTTTACTCTTTTTGAAGCGTCCGGTATTCACGAAGGAGATATTCCAAAAAGAATAAAGACCATTTTCACGTAACACATTTTAACTTCTTTAAATCCATTATAAAACTTTTTTTTCCCTTTTAATTGGAAAGCTTCATTATATTTCTCGATCACAATTTAAACACTGTGTAAATTAGCAAATTTAAGTTCATTCGTAATAATTTTACGGAATTTGGAAATTTTTGTTTTACTTTATTTTTTATCTAAGAAAAAATTATCCGTACTTCTAATGGATAATTTTTTTTTCTTTTAAGATGCATTACATATTCTTTCCCATCTTAAAATTTGATTTTACATAATAATAATAGTAATGCAAGAAAAGTTATCAAAAAAACTAGTAAAAAGAATATTGTTTAAAGAATTCGATAGAAAGTTTAATTTAAATATGAAGTATATTCTTCGATTTCTCCAAATCTTTATGATTTTTTTTTATGATTCGTCATACAATTGTAAAATTTTCGTTTTCGTGAAATTTTGAATGCTCTTCATGAAACCGTTTAATCAACTTAAAACATGTCATATGTAACGTCGAAACTTTTTACAAAAACATATCCGAAATTCGCGACTTTTCAAGCACTAACAAAAAAGATAAGAATCTTAGGTATTCCAAAAAGTCAGAGAACTCATTTCATACACAATAAAAATAAATTTTTCTATTGAATTTGTTGAATAATTTTTTTAAAACCAATTTATCAATAAGTTTTTAGCATTATTATTGTTATTATTCAAAATCAATATCCTTGACAGCATCAACTTTGATATCTCTCTCTCTCTCTCTCTCTCTCTCTCTCTCTCTCTCTCTCTCTCTCTCTCTCTCTCTCTCTCTCTCTCTCTCTCTCTCTCTCTCTCTCTCTCTCTCTCTCTCTCTCTCTCTCTCTCTCTCTCTCTCTCTCTCTCTCTCTCTCTCTCTCTCTCTCTCTCTCTCTCTCTCTCTCTCTCTCTCTCTCTCTCTCTCTCTCTCTCTCTCTCTCTCTCTCTCTCTCTCTCTCTCTCTCTCTCTCTCTCTCTCTCTCTCTCTCTCTCTCTCTCTCAAATTCTCTATACTCAAATTCCAATAAAATTATTTTTGTCGATTGGGAATATATGCGTAATGCATTATTAAATTCTCCAATTCTATGAATTATATTCCCAGTAAGTAATATTATTATTATTATTACTATACGATTATTAAATGTTTGTCAGAAAACTGCACGTTTTCAATTACAATTACAGTGATATACATATTAATCGAGGGATTAATTAGTAATTTACCGGTTGTTGGGGTGGTGGCGCGTAGTATAGTGCTTGTTGTTGCTGTAAGGGCTGTTGTTGAGTGGGAATCAAGGGTGCATGAGATTGCTGATCAGCGGCAGTGACGATAGTCGAATGTTGCTGAGCCTGCTGCTCATCCTCTTCCGGTTCTGAGCCTCTGCCCTCGTCAGCCTCGCGTTCACCACCGTCGCCCAAACCGCTCTCGACGCCCTCAAGCTCACCCTCTTCCTCGTCCGGAAAGCCAAGGTCTTGGTAGCGAAAGATGTCATTGTGAACGTAATAAGTTTTCGGCGCCTGAGCGGCGAGCACGAAGGTCTGAGTAAAACGACGCATCGGCTGTCCGGCATTGGAAAGTTCTCCGGTCACCTGTGATCAATAATTAAGTAAATAAAAAAAGTCTTTAATAAATACGGTAACATTTTTTTGTCAGCAGGAAGTTAGTTCTATGATTTTTTTTTTAATACGCTTTCTTAAATATATTCTTGTAATTATGAATCTTCCGCTTTCGTGAAGGTTTTAAAACTGGTTTTATGAAACTGATCATTTGATGATCTTCAAACATGTTTGATGTGTGATGTGAAACATTTTTATGAAAATATATCTAAAAATTCGCAACTTTTAAACGAATAAATAAAAACAAACAACAAAAAAGAATATCCATAAAAATATATATATATATATATGTGCTAAATATCCGTGAATTAATTTCATAGTAAAAAATTAAGATTTCAATGTAATTCGTAAAATTATTCTCTTAAAATTGTTTATTTTTTATATGAGATTTTGACTTTTTTTTTTTTTTTTTTTTTAAATAAATGTTCTTGGAGTATTGAATCAAGTTGATTTTATTGTTTCAAATTTATCTCTTTTCCTAAAGTACTAATGGGAATGAATGTGAAATACTTCGTTAAGGGCGTTATCGTCATAGGAGAAGATAAACACTGACCAGCGACGTAGCTTTTATAGTATGTAATCCACAAGATTTATGAAGTACCTGTACGACGACACCGTCGCCCAACGTCGCCTGAGAATCGACCTGGCTGATCTTGGCATGACAATCACGAAAGTTGAGTTGCTGAATTTTCTGGTGTATCTGTTTTTGACCGACTGCGGGAATTATTTCGCGATCAGGAGCTCCCAGACCACCGTGTACGAAGGATGAATTGTTATTGTAGAACCTGGAATGACGTAGAAGAATTTACAGAATTATAGAAGTCGCAGAATTCTTTATCAGATTACTCGTTGAGGATTTGAAGTTTACATATTGTTTTTTGTTTTTTTAACAGCTTATATCTGCTTCCTAGTTATTTAAAAAATGTACAGAATATGCAAACACCAAGTTGGGTTTTTTTTCATTAAGATAATCAGAGAAATCTTGCATTGAAAAAAAAATTATTTTTCCAACTTTTTCCACCAATTCATTATTTTTAATTTCCTTACGATTTTAATGAATTTTATGGTGAAAAGGTTAAGAAAAGCATGGCTAAATTTAACTTTGGATTGACTTTTAAATTTAACTTGGAAGTTATGAGTATTATAAATTTCTTTTTTACCACTTTAATTATTATTCATTTCAATTTTTCTTATGATCCTCATGAAGTTCAAAAGAATTATGAGAGTGAAATGATGGTTTTTTAAAATAAAATGTATAACATTCTACTGCAGACTTTGTAAAAACTGTAGACATTTTTTTTTTCTTTCTAATTAAATATCTTGATCTTTTCTCCATAGCTCCTAATTTAATGTATTCCTAATATAAGTCACAAATTTAAATCCTGGAAAATGATAATATATTGAAGATTCTATTTTTACTATTTCAATAACTGCGTCTTTTTATTATCAGCCAAAATTTTCCTTACAATTGTAATGAAACTTAAATGTTAGAAAGGTCCAGAAGAACACAGTACAAAATATCCCCTCTGTTCCTTTGCAAATTTAATAAAAACTATTATAATGTTACAGACATTGTCAATGTAATGATGATTTTAGATACCTGTGAAGATGTGCGGGTGCTTGATTGAGCAGAGTGTAGTACTGTCGGACGAATTCACGACCGACACACTGAGGTGAGGGGGTTGCCTCCATGACCATTTCCTTTTTTGCTTCCTAGTCTTTCCACGCTTCTCAAATTAATTTACCCTTGTGCGCCGTTCTAAGCGACTTTACCACTCGCAATTGTAATCTTGCGAATCGTAGTCTCTTCGATCAAGTCTGTGTTACTCTTCTAAAAATCTAGGAATTCCTAAAGCAGGTGTCTGAAACAAAGGAACAACCGAACTTCAGTGATAAGCAGAGCCAAAATCAGAGCAAGGTCATTGGAACAAAAAAGTTGTTACAAAAATTGCATTGAATCTTGCAAAAACATCTGTACAAAACAAAAAGTAAGAATGCGAAGCAGCACCTATAAAAACCAATAATTCCTACAAAATCCAAACCTCTCTACCTATTTTCACTAAATTTGGTGTGTACCAAATTTGGTTACTTACAGAGAAATGTAATTTTTTTGAAAATTTCAAAATCCTGTAAAAATAGGAGTTTATAGATTTGGCTGAAATTCAATCCCAAAGGTTCGCGAACATTTGATTATTTGTGATAGTCTTTTTAATTTGATAGCTAAAAATTTGTGGCCTGAGTCTTTGATTTTGTTTTTTCAAAAATTCAAATTGTTGTAACATTTTATCCACCCTACAGATTTTTACGACTGGTTCTTTAGATATATAGGTTTAAATTTTGGAGGTCAACGCAAACACACACATACACACGCAGTCATTTTCTAAAACACTTTTCTCAACATTTTAGACAATCTCGTGTATCCTGAAAATCGTGAAATACAAAATTTTTATGAAAACAAAGCTTCCGCTATAAGCAAAAAAATCTTTTCGAAATATTCTTGAAACAAAAAAAAAAAGGCCCAAAAATTCGTAACCTCTGAATCTCAAAATTAAGGGACTTCTCGCACGTGACAAAGTAAAAAAGAAAAAAAAAGGAGAAGCTTTTGAAAACATCGACTTGGCGTTGATTTCTGAACGTGGATTTTTAAAAAATTCGTGCATTTCGAGGTAACGCGTAGGAAGCTGGAAGACAAAGACGAGAGAGATGAAAAGAGCGAGAGGGGAAATTTCCTTATCGCGACACATGGCGAATTTTTCGCAATAATCATAGAATTGCGAGGAGACAAGTGAGAGAGATAGACAGAGGGAAAGAGATGATTGCAAGATTTTTTTTAAAAATCCGTTTCATCGGATGAGAGACTTGGGAAATCGATTTTCCACGAAAGGTAGGGCATTAACCGCGTGGATAACGCACGCGTTTCTAGAGACGGCGTCGCGAATCCGTTGTGCGGATTGCTTGTGGGTAAAAGAAAGAGAGAGACAGAGAGCGAAAGCGAGGTCGAGGCCAAAGGGGGGCCGCCCGGCTCAAGCATGGCGATTTGGCTAGGCTCTGTGACTCGAGAGGACGCGGTAATACGCTAAAAATTCCCCAGAATCGTTGCGAGCCTTTTCGAATCTACGAGAAGCATGTAAAACCGGCGTATAAATTTGTTTGCAATTCAAAGAGAGTTAAAAAATAAGCATTGGAGATGATTGATTTGGTGCTTTAAGAGGACTTTAGGGCTTTTGTGATTCTGGAATCGCTTATTATAATCCTCGGTGAAAAAAAGAAAGAGAAAAAAAAAAAAAAAAACATCGGTGATGCCGATTGCCCGCGAGGTAGCGAGGCCAACACTCACCCGTCTTACGGTCTTCGGCGTTCCCTTCGGCGTTTTTAACGAATCTCGATGACAAATACTCTTAGCCGGTGGGATTATCAACGGATATATCTCTCTGGATCCGTCAACAACAGTTCTCACAATGTTTTAATGGTTATTTAAAAAAAAAAAAATACACAAGAGCTTGGTGTATATATGAGTGTTCGGAGCACCGTGGTGTCAGCACATGCAGCGGAACCTGCACTGAGATTAGCAGCCGGTCGCACAAAGAACTGCGACTCGCTGGTGTGACTGTTTCGTCGCGCACGCCGCGACGCTACCGGCGAGACACTCCGGGAAAATGGGAAACTTGACTGTTTAGAAATGTTCCCTGATATGGTCAGTTGATAATAAAATGACCGTCAATTTAGCTCTTTTAAATTCTATGAGAAGTTTTGACCGTCAATTTGGCTCACGATCGCAAAAGTGATCAAATCAACTATATGGTTGGGAAATGACCGTTATTTTTTTTTGGTCACCTTTTTAGTATAGTTATATTTAAAGTTAAAGCGATGTTTTTTTTCCTTTTATAACTCTTCATTATTTGTAATTTTATTTATTATGAAAATTATTAGACGGAGACCAACGTTCTCGGCTTTTATTCGACAGATTAACCATGTCGAAGAAATGCGGATTTTGGTTACCGACCGAGTAGCTTCACATCGCAATGATGTGACGCATGTTCGAAAACAACTGAGGAACTGCAATCAGTATCAAAAACTGTAATTAAATCTACTCAAAGATTATTAATATTCTAGACAAAAGCAAATTAGGTTTCACTCCGTCGTAGATAGACGAAGTGAAAACTAATTTGCTTTTGTCTGAAGTATTCAACGGCTCTGAGCAGATTTGATTACAGTTTACGATACCGATTGGAGCATGAACATGAGTCACATCATCGATGATGCAGGAGTTGAGTTTATTACGGACATTTTAGACCGGTCAATTAACGGTCACGGGGCGGTAAATTGACAAAAAGAAAATAACGAGTGACAAATTCGGCGCACATCTCAGCTGTGTGAAGTTAGCCGGCTAATTTTGGCTTTTTTAATTTTTTATACTGCCAAACGTTTGTTTTTCGTTTGTAGGTGATTGTTCGCTTAATTATAACGTTTGTCGGTTAAGCCGTTTTACAAACAATCAAAAATAAAATTTAGCGTTAATTTGGCCGATTTTTTTTTTTTTTCGCCGTTTCGAGGTCAAAAGGTGCTCAATCGATTCGAAATCGTTTGTAGGTTCTGAATTAAACAATCCGAACCATTGTCGGATCGTTTTTTCCATAAAAAAAGCAAAAAACGTAATTCGGTACTTTTTATGCGGAACGGTCATATGACCATGGGAAGTTAGCCGAAAAATTCTCTCTAAGGAAGGATTTCTGCTCAATTGGGACTTACTCGATTCAGAATTGTTTGTCGGTCTCGAAAAATCTAATTTCAATGTTTGTCGGTCCGTGGTTTCAATAAAATATGTAAATGACCGTTGTAAGGACTTACAGTCTCGAGGCGGGGGTGGGGCCGTTTACTGCGCACGTGTCATTCCCGAGTTAGGTTAAGATCCATACGTCATGATAGGGTTACGTTTCATTAGTTTTGTGTGAATTTATTGTAATAATGCGGTACTTTATTCGAGAAATATTTCTTGTGCTTAATTACATGAGAATTGATTAATATTTTTGTGAATCCTGTGACCAATTAATCTGTAAAACTTTGTAAAAACAATAAAAAAATGTAACCCTTATTTAACTAGTGTGCAGTGCTTTAACCCTTCAATAATGGTTCAATAATGTTAGATTTAGTTTGATAACTATAAAAGAAAAAAACATGTAAATCTTGTGTTCGCCAACATAATTTCTATAACACTGGTACTTCAGGTTTCTTCTGATTTCCCAATTTTCAATATCTAATCAAAACTGCAAAATAAGAAATGGCAGACAACCAGGTATAAATAGTAAAAGTAGTTACAAAATTGTACAAGCGATGATTTTATAATTATTAAAGTTTTATATAAGCTATATAGTAATTCATAGTCATACAAGTTTTAATATGAGATGCAGAAAACAGCTACCAAAGTAAATAGATAAAAGCTTTTACGTTATAGGAGTGTTCAAATTATATGCTGCGTAAAATATAAGATAGGCTATTGTCAGATAAATGGTGATAGTTCTGGCAACTCTAAAGTAACAACTATTAATTGGTAAAATACAAGAGGGCTTGTCGCACTTGCAAAATCAACATTACACGCTTTCTTCGATCTGACACAAATATATAAAGGTACACAGAGAGAATTTTATAGTTCTCACAAATAATCGTGGTAATTCTGGCTTGTATTAAGGGGTGACTAGATTGGGAAACACTTTTTTTCTTTTATTTTCTTCAAAATTACAAGTTGTAATAAAACTGTCAATCAGTTTTTGTTGACCGAATGAGTCTTCTTCACATATTTCACGTCACATTAAATAAAAACCTCGATTTTGTTTAATTGATTAAATTCTACTCCGTTAGATATTAGAAGAATATATTAACACGAGACAAATTTATAAAGATGGGATTTTTTCAGTATTTGAGGATGCTTTTGCGACAATAGAAGTATGAGAACTACAGCCCAGAGCAAGTGAAGCCTTTCGCCAATTCGGAGAACAGCATTGTCAAATGGAGATATTCGGAGTCACGCTGTTAAAGACTTCGAAAGAAGACCCATAGTGATCTTGTGACATATCTTCGCAAAGCGATACCGGACACGCACCTGACAATCAGCACGTACGCAGACGCCAAATTCGAATACCTTACTTATCTCAAGGACAAAGAGCTCGACGACGAGGAGTGGAGTTACGCGACATTGCAGGAGCCTCTGTATCGCGTGGAAAGTGGAAATTACGAGTATCGTTTAGTGCTGATATTTCGTCAAGATGTAAGAGCAAATTCGCTAAGTTTCGATCGGACGTTCTCGTGAAATTGGAGTTACTCGATAACAAACACGTGCAGGACGTCGTGTGGCAATATAAAAAATTGACAGTGATATACTCGCTACTCTCTTTCCGGTTGAGGCTGATCTCTCGCAATTAGCGTTTCAGTACAAAGCCCCAAGATTGCCTTTGCTGGAAGATAACGGCGAGGATATGGATTGTTGTACCGATGAAAAATCAAGCCTGTCGGAAGATATATTACTTCTTTATACCAATAACACACTTTTTTGGACGCCAGAAAATTGTTATTTTATGTAATTTTAATCTATAGCAATATCACAGATGTATAAATAAAAATGTTTGCAGTAAGACTGATATTCTTCTTATTATCCTGAATCATTTAACTGTCACATGCCCAGTTAATTTGTTTTTTCGTCCTCTATTTGATAAAGCGGTATTATGTGTGAAAATAAAGTTCTCCTATATCATCAGAGCGTAAATAAATATACTCAGAGGTCGCCAAAGAAATAATTTAAAAAAAAGATTTCCTTCACGGTGGTTTATTTGGAATTTGAATTTCTATTTTGTCAATCACGTAAGATAACTGTGACAAAATTAAACATAAAGTTCTCCTAGAATATCATTACATTAAATCACTTTTCAGATGTCTCTGCCAAATTGGAAATAAAAATGGGAAAATCGTAATTTATATGTTTACCTTGTTTATGCGTATAATAATAATATTTTGCAAGCACTGAAGTTAAATATCAACTATAATGGTAATTTTCCTATGAATGTTTTTAAAAATAATTCGGACTTGCAAGTCTGCGTAAATATTCACCTGATTTGCTACCTCACAGAGGAAGCCTTGTTTTCGTGAAAAATGTTGTTTTCGAGATTTTCATGTCAGAATGGTACGAAACGCAGAGAAAAGTGATTTGTACTAAATGTTTGTGTGTGTGTGTGTGTGTGTGTGTGTGTGTGCAGATTTCCCCTTGTCAACACGATACCGTCATAATTTTTCATGAATCTTCTTCAAATTTGGCACGCAAGTGGGCTGTCATAAAACAACGTTTGGGATTGTAGTTGACGCAAATTGATTAGAAAATTTAAATTTTACAGCATTTAGAAAATATCAATCTCAAGAAATGTATTCACAAGGAAACCGGTGATCGTCCTGAACAACAGAAAGTCCTCAAGCTCAAAGGCTACTCTTAAGTCAACTGTTTTCTGTCTGATATTAGCCAATTATTTTCACAATTTGTGTACGTAATTTGTTGAAATACAAAATATTTACATTACCTTTTTACTTTTTGATAATTGACATCTCGTCCAAAATATGCTATCTAAAAATCCAGAAGTACCATTTTTAAATTACAAAGTTTTTATATTGCTAAACAGAATTTTGTAATACTCACAAATAATCATCGTAGTCACAGCTACTACTAAATAACATTACATTATCGATTCTCTTGTTAATGTAACTAACATGAATTGGTTGCAACTAATAATTACTAAATGTAACTATTAAACAGTCATGTATTTTACCAATTAATAGTTGTTACTTTAGAGTTGCCAGAACTATCACCATTTATCTGACAATAGCCTATCTTATATTTTACGCAGCATATAATTTGAACACTCCTATAACGTAAAAGCTTTTATCTATTTACTTTGGTAGCTGTTTTCTGCATCTCATATTAAAACTTGTATGACTATGAATTACTATAGCTTATATAAAACTTTAATAATTATAAAATCATCGCTTGTACAATTTCGTAACTACTTTTACTATTTATACCTGCTTGTCTGCCATTTCTTATTTTGCAGTTTTGATTAGATATTGAAAATTGGGAAATCAGAAGAAACCTGAAGTACCAGTGTTATAGAAATTATGTTGGCGAACACAAGATTTACATGTTTTTTTCTTTTATAGCTATCAAACTAAATCTAACATTATTGAACCATTATTGAAGGGTTAAAGCACTGCACACTAGTTAAATAAGGGTTACATTTTTTTATTGTTTTTACAAAGTTTTACAGATTAATTGGTCACAGGATTCACAAAAATATTATTCAATTCTCATGTAATTGAGCACAAGAAATATTTCTCGAATAAACTACCGCATTATTACAATAAATTCACACAAAACTAATGAAACGTAATCCTATCATGACGTACGGATCTTAACCTAACTCGGGAATGACACGTGCGCAGTAAACGGCCCCACCCCCGCCTCGAGACTGTAAGTCCTTACAACGGTCATTTACATATTTTATTGAAACCACGGACCGACAAACATTGAAATTAGATTTTTCGAGACCGACAAACAATTCTGAATCGAGTAAGTCCCAATTGAGCAGAAATCCTTCCTTAGAGAGAATTTTTCGGCTAACTTCCCACGGTCATATGACCGTTCCGCATAAAAAGTACCGAATTACGTTTTTTTGCTTTTTTTTGGAAAAAACGATCCGACAATGGTTCGGATTGTTTAATTCAGAACCTACAAACGATTTCGAATCGATTGAGCACCTTTTGACTTCGAAACGGCGAAAAAAAAAAAAATCGGCCAAATTAACGCTAAATTTTATTTTTGATTGTTTGTAAAACGGCTTATCCGGCAAACGTTATAATTAAGCGAACAATCACCTACAAACGAAAAACAAACGTTTGGCAGTATAAAAAATTAAAAAAGTCAAAATTAGCCGGCTACCTTCACACAGCTGCACATCTCGTATCTCGAGTCGTTTACAATGAAGATTTTATGTTGGCGCGAGTTATTTGCGGACTCGCTCGTTGCGAATTATTCCCGACTAGGCTACATTTTTCAGATTTTTCTCGTTAACTTTTAGATATTATCGGGAATGAGTTTCATTCGAACGGAAAAGTATTTTAAATAAATAATTATAATTATATTTTGAGTCCAGTAACAGTAAAATTTGTTCAATTTCTTTTTTTTCTTACGCAATAATAATAACAATAATTATACTTGAGAATTAAAATAAATAAAAATCAAAGAAAGTGGCTGAATTGGCATAGAATGCATTATATTGTCATCATGTGCATGTACCTTTTTTTTAAATTTCATACTAAATTGGAATAACGTTTTTTTTTTAGTATTTCACAATCGCTGTACTTCTCGCCGCTGGCCCGTCGCGCAGGGCATTCACGAATAAAATGACCCGGTTCCTTGCAATAAAAACACGGGTTTCCTGTATTATTCGATCCGTTGTTAAATTTTTCTTTATTATCGAAACGTGCATTAGTCAATGGTTGTGAATTATTCTTTCTATATGGACAAATATGAGCCCCGTGGCCGTCCTTTTTGCAAATTTGGCATTGAATGTTATTTGAATTTTCATAGCGAAGATTTTGCGGAACTTAAGCTCTGGGTAAAAATTTCTGCGGATTAGATGGTATGCGGGGACAAATATCGGCCTAATACCCACGATTTTTATAAAATTGACAATATTTAGAAGGATTTTCTAACTCTTTCCTTTCGGGAGGAAAAGTTTTGAAACAGCGGTCAGCAGTATGCCCTCGTTTATCGCATACTTGACATACGTTTATTTGAGGCGCGTCAATGGTTGGCCGCGGGATAAACCTTAGAACATTTGTCAGCCGAATGTCCTGGCTTTTTACAAACTTGACATACGGGCGTGCTTCCTCTGTTGTTACCCTGGCTTTGGGATTCTACGGCCGGAGTGTAGCCTTTGTCCGAACACTATTTGGCGGTGTGCCCTTTTTATTACACAATTGATAGCTTACCTCTTTCGTGACTAGCACGTGCACTCCTCGCTTCACTTCATGCTTGCTTTCTTTAGCAGCCGAAGCTTTACAACGACCGCTACGTAATGCTGCTTGTGCTACCAATGTTTTCTCTATTTGGATTGCTGATTTAAGAAAAGCATTAAAGTCATTTTGTAATGTCATGCGTTGTTCAATTTCTGGTTTAAAACCGTGTAAAAAACATACAGGTAAACTATCTTTAGCGTTCTGAATAAATGCGGCAGTTGTATCATTAGCATCATAATCATCGTAACTTTCGAGAATCATATTTCCTAAAACCCATACGAAAGAAATCCCATAGAAAGGCGGGGCGTTTCAAAATTTACTGTAGAAAATTACTCTAGTTGTGGCTCGATTTTCTCTGTCGCACTCACAGGAGTTGCTGATAATTCTATTATTCCTGCGTGAATGGGATTGCTGTATCGTACAAGCGGATAATATTTAGGGAATCTCTCGTTATTATCGACAGCAAATCCGACTAACATAACGCTTTTATGCGGGGATTTTTCTTGAATCATTTCTTGAATTTGAATAGAAATTTCTCGATAGTTTTCTTCGTCTTGCGGAATGGTTGCGATTGGCAAATTATATATATCGTCATAATCACTTTTATTAAAATCTTCTCCACGAAAAGATATGGTGTCGGTGCTTTCGTTTTTATCTTTATTTTTAATAGTACAGTCTTCAGTTTCTGTTAATAATTCTCTACTATTGTTTATATTTGAATTAATTACCACTGTATTATCTTTTTCTTGTTTTTCTGATCTTCTAAATTTGACTTTGTTATGCAAGTTTCTCTTTCAACGGAAAGGTTTTTACTAATATTTCAGGCAGAATTTTCCCCGGTCTCTAGAGTTTCTTCGACCAGGGAACTAGCGGAGTTAATAGAATCGGTATCTATAATGGTTTCGTCAGACAAATCATCAACAGTTTCTTCTGTTGTTTTACTCTCTTACTCCCAATATAATTACTGAGAACAGACGCGGGAACGGTCGTATTTGAACGGGTGGCTCTTTTAGGAATAGCCCCTTTTTCTGTATTATCAGTATCTTTTTCTTCACTTTTATTCTGTGAAGGAATCATTTAAAATAATCTAAAAATAAAAAATATGCGTTTTTATCGTTAATTATAACCCGTTTCGTTTCCCGTAAAAAAATTATATACTCTTTTGTTTTTAATCACTTTCCTTGTTTTTCTTCTTTTTCTCTTTTCTCTTTTTTTTTTTTTCTTATATATTACTTTATAATTTAAGCATAATTATTTAACCGTATTGAAAGAAAGAAAACTATCAAATTTTTCGTTACCCAATTTTAACCAGTATCAATAGGGCTCAAAAAATAAGAAAGTAAAAAGGGAAATTTGGTGATAAGACTAAGTTTGTTATTATTATTTTTATTTTTTTGCACAAGTTCTTTTAATTTAAATCGCTTGAAAGATTAATGCTTATTTTATTATAACCTATTTCAGTAACCAAATTGACATTTAATTGATATTTTTAAGAACGGTAAAGAATTTATTCACTTTTATTAATGTAATGAGGATGAATTGCAGATGACTTTACAACTGAGATTTCAGCAATTTTTTTCTCGTAATGGCGTAAAATATTTTCATCAAGAGGTCTACGTTTCAGAAAGACAATACGATTGTTATCTGTCAATATTTCGTTAGATATTATTTTTGGGCGTTTGTTAACAATCAAATCGCTCTCAGTTATTTTATGTTTGTTGGTTTGGCAAGACTTTGAATAATTATTACAAGTTTTTTCTGTTTCGACATAATGTTCGTATAAATTGTTACAGTAGGATGATAAATTAATGGAACTGGTCAATCAAATGAGTTTCTTTGTCCTCCGACTCCAATTTCACCTCTATATTCAGCTTCTAATCTTTTCAGAAAGTTAACACGACCTCCCGACTTATGTTTTGCATCCATCATAAAATTCAAATGGTTAGGTAGGGATTTTGGGAATGAGAACTCGCAAGAACGTGGCGCAGAACTCAAGGTAGGTTAGGTTAAGGAATTAAGGAATGAGATCTCGCTAGAAAGTGGCGCAGAACCCAGGGGAAAAGGACTGAGAACTCGCAAGAAAGTGGCGCAGAACTCAGGGGAAAAGGATTAAGGTTTTAAGGGATATATTGAAACGAATCGATTGTCCCACTTATCTTAAATAAGTGTTCCTTATTGTTTTGATGTCCCTTTAATGTCCCTTTGGATACCAACGAAACGAATTGATGTTTAGCACTTATTTTAAATAATTGAATGATGTTTAAAGTTCTCTTTACCTTGTAGAAAAATCGAATTATTGTATCCGTTAAGCTAAGCGTATTGCTCAAGCAAGATTTCCCTGATATAGCTTTAGGTGTACAGGCAATAATGAAATTATTCGTTGTTTCTTTATAGTCGAAATAGTCGACGTTCTTTATTCACGAACCTGACGAGATGCTGCCGCTGTAGAACTGAGTATCGTATTCAAGCTTTTTGCTAGTTGTTTTCTTAGCGCGGCAAGCGTTTGCATGAAAATGTTTGTTGGTGACGAATACAATAATTTGTATTCTGCTTAAAGTTCCTGACCGTGTTTCGGTGCGGGTAAGGAACTTAGGATTCATGTACTGGACCAATGCGACCTGTGAGGATATTGGTGGTTTTTAGGTTTTTGGAAGAAGCCTCAGTCGAAAGAATTAAATTTATTTCTCATTATTTCGAGAAATTGCCTTCTTCATCATCGGCTCTCTAAGAGAGGATTTGAGACGGTGTTTATTTCGGGATCAAGGGGGATTTGTCCTGGTGATTAGCCAAACTCTAATTTGGGTCCCTTTTTGTCGGGAAGATAAACGGAATTGTTTTTATGCGGGATAACCCGTTGAAAAATAAATAATAATTTTTATGAAAATGACCCCTGGCAATCCCGCATACGGTCAAAAACAGGTTAAATGTATGGTGTCATTGGCTTCTGAACATTGACCATACATTGGTCACTTTTCACCGTCAATGTTCGGTTCGACGGAAACGCGACCAACCGATCATTGGACCCTGTCATTGTCCTGTTTTCTCTCCGAAACGTATAGTTAGCGTCTACAGTATAGTAAACCATCCATTGACGCATCTTCGTAAATGTAATATTCGGTCAGTTGTGAGCAGGATATCGTGTAACTGAGAGTGTATCAATATAATGATTCCGAATAATATGATAATAGTTCAAGTTTTAAATATTTTTATTAAATTTTCTCTTGGCTTCGACAACATTCAATTGTCCGACGAGTCGGACGTGAAGCGCCTTTCCCTTCTGAATCTCGCGGTCAGTTTGAAGTTCCCATGTGGCGATTTTAGATTAATTTTTGTAAAATCTAGAACAAAAAATTTCTTTTTTATGTATTCCAAATATTCAGTGCTCGTCTCGGTGCATCTTTATTACTGTATTGATTCAATTTCCGTTTAAATCGATAAAATTGAAAATTATTTTTTCGTCAAACACATTATCTCACGTATTGTTGATTTCGTGTGTACCTTGGCTTACATTTATACAAATAGTTATGAAAAAACGAGAAGGCTTACGTACCACTTCCGTCGTACTTGGGTCCATCTCTCAACTGTTCTGGACTTGACATTCTATTGTTCCTGTTGCGTGATTGACGACGCATTCTTTTTCCCGGTTTCTTGACACCTGTATTGGAACGTCATAACAACATTTGTTGTTAATAAGTATTCGGGCAATCAATTGTTCTTGACTATGTACGTACGATAAGATATGTGCTCCTTGGTGTCTCTTTTTTGGTAACTGCTACCAGCTGTCGAAGCGGTACTTTGGTTGTGCAGCGAATTATCGACCGAGTCACTTGCAGTGTCGTCTTCATCGAACGTCTCGTTCAGTTTTGTCTTCGTACTGTTATTCGAAGCAACTCCATTGAATTTGTCAAGATCTACGACAAAAGATAATAAAGATTATTAGTTGATAATACATAATCATTTACTTATTTATAATAACCGTGAAATCAAAATTGTGGATTTCACTATTTCTGGAAGAACCGGTTTTACGTGTGGTTCACGGTGGTGTGTATAGCATGGCAGGTACGTTGAGACTTCGCTGTCCTCTCTGAGATGTTTGGGTAGTTTATTCCATATAAGATGTACATAGTTTCCCCAGTATTTCAGCAGAATTTTCTTGGAAACCATCTTGAGCTCTTGTTCACTCAATTGTGTGATGGACCTTTAAAGACAATATGGTATTGAGGTTTTTGTTAAACGGGTTACAGGGCTAGTAAGTTCATCAATGCTTACTGAAGAATTGTTAATTACAATATCTTGTTTTCCGTTGGAGTAGGTCTGCGGCATTTTATACAGTCCTTGCGCGACGGTGGAGGGCCATCGATGTGGGTACGCATGCTCGATGTATTGTAGTGTAGATAGCATGGCAGGTACGAGGCTACCTCGCGGTCAGTTTTAAGGTATTCAGGTAGTTTTTCCCAGAGTAGTTGAATAGACGAGCCCCAATGTTTGAGCAGTAGAGGCTTAGGTATATACTCGAGCTCCTCCGTGGTCAGCAGCCAGGGGTCCTTGCTGCACTCGATTACGAGGATACAGTCCATTTTACTCATTGTGGTTAGCGCGAGAGAGAGAGAGAGAGAGAGATACGACGATGATTTCGTCAGCGAGGTTTTTTTACTACTGACCTATCTCGCCCATGCATTGGATTATATACCGTAGGTCAGGTCTATTAAGAGAGTGGAGGGGGCGATGTTGAGCCGCATGAGGAAAGGGGAAACGAGTAAATACACTGAGAAAATACATGAAATTACAATTTATTCATTTAAATTCACAAGTAACATCCAAATCGAGCGGTGCAAGTTTGTATACATTGTTTCTTATTTCTATAGCAGCCGCCGCTGCCGCCCTTAATATTACGGCTCTTGCTTTTTCTTACAGATTTCTTTTTTCGGTTTACATGTTTTATTCGTTTGTAGTATCGCGCTACAATACGATCGTTTTTCATCCGGTTTGACGAAAAATTTTTACAAAAATCAGCCAAAGTGCAACCCCGAGACATATAATCAAGGAACATAAGACAGTATTCACCGCACACTTTAGATTTGATAGACTGTAGCGGGGTCGTATTCCACTCATAGGTTCGAGAGTTTCGGCGTAGACGGTTATGGTGTTGACTGACGAGAGGGGGCAATCCATAACTATCGAAAAAGATGCCGTGTCCATTTTCGTCGACGTACGTGGCAACCCAATGTCTGCCTGGTTGATTGTGTTCATCGGTGTTTAGCACGACGGCCGCGGGTCTAGACCATCGACTCGGTATGCGGTCGGCTGGGAAGACACCTTTGGTCTGAGCCGGTATTTGTTGCAGCGCCTCCAGCAGCTGAAGACTGTTCATGGCTCTGCTGTAGTAGATGTTGTGGCCTGACCAATGATTGGCGTCGTCTCTGTAGTTTATTATTGCGGCGTGGTGGGGGTGTAGGCTTACGTGGCACCTGATGTTTCTCTGGGCGCGGTGGCGCCGGATCTTTAGCTCGGAAAAGCGCCACAATTTCGTCGTTAGCAGGCTCAGTTCCCACGTTAAGGCTTACATCAGGACTGATGTACGCTGGTGTGTCGTCGTGAAATATATACTCTTTGCTCGCTTCTATAGCACAAGAATTTCTTATCGTTTGATTTTTTTTATTCGATGCTTCACTGTTGGTTGTCGTCGTCGTCGTCGTTGACGGAGTCGATTGTTTATTTTTTTTAGGCGTCGACGTGGCGAGCGGTTGAGAATAAATAGGGCTAACGCTGTTGAGTTCACGAAAGTTAATCCACGAGCGTATTCTGGCCACGTTGTTTAAGGCGCAGGTAGCCCGATCTTCTTTCAACATTCCGTGATAAATACAGAAGGTTTTATTGATGGGCATATTTTTGAACGATGGGCCCTCAAACTCCTCGAGATTAATAATTTCGCGCCCAAGTACATCGCGTAAAAGCTCGGCTTTCTGTACACCTCTCGTGTAAATGCGTAAAGTATTTCTACACATTGCCCTCAGGTTAGCGTAGACTTTTCTCAGTGGAGTATCACCGTCGACCCACTCCAAGCCGTGATGATAACACGTGAGATTATTGTTGCTTGTGCGCACATGTTTCGGCAGTTCGCCAAAGTCGTATGGCGGTTCCACAAGCCAGTGTCCATAATGCTCTTCGTGAGTTGACGTTACAGCTATTTCTTTTGGTAGAAATTCTCCTGCTGAACCATAGAGCGCTTGAATGTCTACTATAACGGCCATAGTGAGAGTTTCTTCTAGACTGCCCGGGAAAAACGATTCATATATAATCATATATAATCATATATAAACTGCTCATATATGATTGTATATGAATTTTGTCTCTATATGATCATGCATGATCATATATGACTATGCATGATCATATATAATTGTATCTGGGTATACATGATCCTATATGAGAAAATATAATTGTGTATAATTGTATCTGAGCATATACAATCATATATAGTTATATGTGATTATATAAGACGATGCCTAAAAAGATATAATCTTCTGAAGCATATAAGGTCAGTCATGATTATATATGATCATATACAATTGTTACAATGTAATTGTACATATATAATCGTGCCCATAATTATATAAATCGTCCGACGATTTCATTTCATATAGATTTAGTAACATGTAGACTAACACAAATTATTGAATCCTTAATACTCATATTTTTATTACCTTAATAATACGCAGTGCGCAGTCATATATGATTGTATATGATCATATATTGCACAGTCGACACACAGAATAGATCTCATATACAATCCTATATGATCATATCTGTTTATATACGACATGGTAAACAGGCAGTTTTGGTGTTATATATGGTCATATATAGGGTCATATATGCCAATGTATATATACATATAAAGTTATATACGCTCATATACATTTGTATATGGATCCACATACAATCATATATGCGCTAAAAATGGGCGATATATAGTTGTATATAACTATATATGATCATATCTGTTCATATATGACATCGCAAGCTGGCGGTTTTGGTATTATATATGATCATGTATACCACTGTATATGTACATATAAACTCATATATGCTCATATATGTTTCCATATACAATGATATATTACGTTATATACAATTATATATAATTATACACAACTATACATGAAATTATATACAATTATATATGATTATATATGAACCGTTTTTCCCGGGTGATGCTAGATGCGCCTAGACGAGCGATTTAAATACCGGTTCCACCACCACCACCACCACAACCACCATCACCAGCGATAGCGCCGCTGGCGCTCAGGCGGATGCAGCGGTCCAGCTTACGCACTAAAATCCGTAATAACTTGCCGCGCGGAATCTATCTCTATAACGTTATCATACTCTGCATAGACAATACAATTCAATGTAGACGTCAATGATTGTTCGAATCGTACTTCGATCCTTACACTGCCGTGTCTCACGAGATTCCAGTGGCTGAAGCAACCGGCCGATAAATCGGGCGTTAAATCAAAGGCATATAGACAGTAGCCTTTAGGGAAATCCGACCTGCTAATATCTATGCCGGCGTTTTGGAAATGTATACCTGTGCCGTTAAACAGGGTCTGGTAGCTCTCGACCCATGCGTCGTCGCCTGAAAACTGTGGCTGTAGGGGTTTGCTGGGTACCTGCTGACCGTCCACGTACAGAGAAAGAAAATTTACCGAATGATGATGGAAGTTGAACGGATTTAGTGTTTTACTTCCGTTGAATGCTCGATTATTCACAAAACCGAGAATTATTCGTTTCGGTAATTGTCCGAGGATAACGTTGTCAAGAGTGTCGCCTGTAATGCCGCTGTGCATCGTAAAAGCTTTAACTTCCACGCGTGTTATCGGATACTTTGTCGTCGTTTTGGCGAGCATTTTTGCATGAGCAATCAAGACGCCCGGAGCGATTTTAGCCCTTCGCACAAGTAGTGTAGCCTCGGTGATTTCAATTTTGTGTGTGAGTCCGGCTGTAGGCACTTCCATGAGGCAAAATTCATCTTTTGATCGCACCATACGTAGACGCACTTCTACGCCGTTTATGAGAAATTTGTCTTGATTGAAAACATCACAATGGAGATGTCCGATCATATCCACAGATTTTACATTCCTTATAAATTTTTCACGCCACGCTTGTCCGGTATTAGCTCGGCCTTTGCCGTCGGGTAGAGAATCGAACGCACCAGGTTCGTCGTTGTACCATAAAGCGGTCGTTAGATGCGAGTCTTCGCTGCAGGTCCGTAATTGAGTAGAGTTTCAATATACGCTCTGTAGGGGTATGCATTGTTTGGAGGCGCCACGAGTTTCTGGTTAAAATACACGTCAACCTGATTGAACATACTGTGCAAAAAGTTGTTAACAGGTGCCACTTGGTAGGGCGAATCCCCGCTGGCTCTGACTTTAGCTTTAATGGCTATCATTGTGTGGGCAAGATCTAGATATTCCTCGCCGTGGCCAGGTATGACAAATTCCAGGGGTCCGTCGTCCGTGAGGGACGAGACGGGCTTGTAGTGAACCCATTGCGAGTTTTCTATTGCCGTTTGTGTTGGTGGGATCGTGAACAAGTCAAGCTCCGACTTCATACATTCACAAGAATGTGTGTGTAAGAATGACATTTTTAGTGGTTTCCAAAAATGTCGCTTGCCTTACGTTTCCTAGTACGCCTGCTACCTGCAGCCCTTTTACCGCCCTTTCCTCGCTTCTTGCTTATCTTCACGGTGGTTTTCCTCCGGCGTCTCTTCGTTACAGCGTGAGATTTTTTCGAAACACCCCCGCGCCTCTTCCTTTTCGTTGTACGTGCGCGTGTGCGTCCGGTTAACGACTGCAACGTTCTCGCGGTGTTCACCGCATTATATCCTGAGCCGTTCATGAGAAGAGAAATTTTTTCATTGGCTTTCCGATGTAAATTGTCGCCCGATTCAGCCACGCGTCGGCGCAATGACTCTTTAAACGGTTGCTGGTGGCCACTAACGTCTTCGATCACGTGGAGCCCTGTGCGTACAGCCTCTTTCCCGATGGCTTTAGCACCTTTTTTCAGCAGTGGTAACACGCTCCTCCACAGGCCCCCGAGAAAGCTGCCGATTCCGTGCCCTCGCTGCGTCGGTGATCCAACAAAAACGTTATGTATACGTCCGCCGCCGATTTGATTCTCGTAGTACGCCGTATAATGAGCAACCATAACTGCTTGTTACGAAGCGTTTTCGCTCCCTCTTAACGCGAAGTGTTTGGTCTAACGTACCATTCTCGAATGCATTACTTCTGTCTCAGAGTGGTGTTTATATATTTATATATTTAAACAAACGGCAATTTTCTTATTCTTTTATAATCTTCCAGTCTTCTGAAGATACTGCATGCAACGTCGTCTGTTAAACGCCGCTTTTCCGTATCCCTGATCGTGTAAAATTCGTCGGGTGTAAAAAATGAGAGACTCAACGGTGTAATATTGCTTACACGCTCCTTTATTTCTTTATAATTTTCATTCGATGAACTTCGCAGAGTATTAACAAGGCATTTCGCGATGAGCGTGTTATATGGAATATCCGTCTCGTGTTTGATTTTGGTATAATTACCTGCTTTGCAAAACACAAAATCGCGCTTACTTTTGGCCAATAGTATTATCGGTATAAAGCCCGTAATTCTATAGCGTCCTTCACTGCAGTTTGTAACCAGGCTTTCTATTCTACGGACGATATAGATACATTTTTCAGGGACAATAATTTTTCTCTCAACTCGATGGCCACGTTTTTCAACGTACTCGCTATACTTCACCATGTAATATTTCGCGGAGTCTGGTCTAGTATCATAATCGTACGATTCAATGTCAGTGTGTTTAAACTCGCTGTCGTTCACACTAGTCATTGTTTGTTACTTTGCTTTCTCTCTCTCTCACATGCGCGCTATAAAAATCAAACTCTTTTAAAGTGAAGCGTCAGAGTCAACGTCCCATACTCGAATGGTATCCGTTCGCCCAGTTGATCTCTTATATCTATCTCTATAGAGCGGAAACAATTATTTATCAATCGCAAGTAATTTGGTGGAGAAAAATATGCTACTTGCGACGTGCCGTACACGTATTTCGTAGTATTCAAACAAACTATTCGGAGCAGAGTGGTTTGCGTGTCGCCGACGGTGTGGGGTTCACAGATATCGGTGTAAACGAAGAGTTGACTGGGTAGAGCCCGAGTTAAACAGGCAGGTACGTCGGCGCGTCTCTGCTCTCCTCGGGTGAAGCGTAGGTAAGTACCCTGAGAGCTGACCCAGTCGGGTTTCGGTAATAGACGTCTTTCAAAGCCAAGTATATTCTTCACTTTACGACTCACGCGCAATACATTTTTCGGTGTTTCTCTGCTCGAGCATTTGTCTCTTGGTATTGCATCAATTGCCACATAGCCGTTTGCATTGCTGGCGTTGGTGATTTGTATGCCCGCCTCCTTCAATCCTTCTAGCTGATTTATATTATTGACAATCTGCTCGTGACTTGTGTATATACCATGTGGTATTTTACGCACGACGGAACTTGTAGTACCGCAAGGAGTCCACTCGATTTCCGTCTCGGATTCCTGCAGGTGGGTCATCGTGCAGGGTACATGAATTTCCGTTAATCCCACGACCCATTGTCCTTTCAGGTTTATTTCGCGCTGTAGTTGGGTGGTGAAACGTGCTGTCGTATTTTCCGGAAAATATTTCATGCTGCTGTTGCTCGGCAGCACGATAAAAAAACTGTCTTCGTCGTGCATGTTTCACGCAATGTGGCGCGCGTTGGCCGCCGGTATCCACGAGTTGAATTTAGCCGGATAACCAACCCAGCTCACGAGTATTTGTTTATTAGCGCCGCGCCCTTTTGTTTGTAAAACTTGATCAATTTTAAATTCCTGATCCTTCTTCATACGATTATCGTGTACACGTGTCAATTCTTCGGGATAAAAAAATCCTTCGATAGCCTCGTCTTCGAGGTCGCACAGTACATATACATAGAGGCCTTGACGCTCTATAGCTTTTTTCACGCGAAAAATTTCTTCGCTCCAATTTTTCTCATAACCCTTCTCGAAGGTGCCTTTCGTTCTACTAATTCGAACATAATCTCCGGGTTTGTATTTATACGCCGAGAAACGCCTTCTCCCGCGTCGTTTCTCCGCCGCACTCGTCATATTACGCGCTGCTATATCGGCATTGTGCAGCGTAACAGCAGCAGGTTGCATTTTAATTGTCGAATGTGTGGCATGATTGTAGGCATCGACAAATTTGTCCAACACGTCAATGTAACGATGGGAATTTTTGTGTGTAAAGTAGCGCCACATGCGTTCTTTAATGGTACGATTCAAGCGCTCGACAATTGAGGCCTTTATATCGGGGTTGCTCGCTACACGAAAGCGAATATCCCGATCTTTGAGGAAATTTTGAAGTTCATTGCCGAGGAATTCTTTGCCCCGATCGGTCTGCAGGTATACGGGCTGCCGTCCACCACTTTGTTCGAAAATCCGTTTAAAGCCCAGCGTAACTTTGTGCACGGTTTTGTCCTGCAGCGGCTCGACCCACGCGTACTTGCTGAGAACGTCAATGACCATCAGCAGGTAGGCCACATTGTCGTTGTAACTTCTCAATGAACGTAGGTCTACTAGGTCAGCCTCCCAAACATCGTCGATATTGCCAACGTCGTAGTAGAGCCGAGGAAAGAGGCGCCGCACGGGTTTGTGCAAAGTGTAGGCGTCCTGTTGGGTCAACCAATCATAAACATCGAATGCTTTATTTTTGCCTTTTATTAGTCGTCGATCGCCGGAATAACCAGCGGGGTTCGACGGATCGTAATACACTTTTTCAAATGACATGTTGTAGACTTATTATGGTAATTACAATAGCACTAATTGTTATTTGTCTTTTAAATTCTAATCCACTTTGCAAACGCAACTCGTTCGGCTTTAGTTTTTCGACGTTTCGAAAGTCTCTCGCGTCGTCTCACAATCGGATTAGAGTCGTCGTCGTCGTCGTAGTATTCATTTTCCGTAGTATCCTCGGCAATTATCGAGTCGTCAAAGACATCACCGTCGTCGGGTAAATCCACCTCCATATGAACCGGTCCAGTGGCTTGTCGTGCACGTTTAACACCACCTCGCGACTGGCCCATGCGCCACAGCGCATCGTTTCCGATGAATTCGCGAGGTATACCGCTGGCTCGAAGACTCGTGATGAAGTGTGCTCTAGAGCGTGGTGCAACGCCTTTTCTCGCACGCACGGCATCATTGACAAGATCAATAATATTCGAGTTTGCAAAGAAATGGCCGTTTATCGTTACACGACCCTTATCATCCCACTTTACAGTATCCCGCACACCATGCGTGTCACGTATATAGTTCAAGAGAGATTTAGCCTTGCGTCTATAAGTCTGAGGAACGCTGTTAATTATTGTGTCATATAATTTAGTTTGATTTTCCGCCGTTGGTTCAGCCGTCGCTGTCGCTGCGGAAGATGATGATGCTGGTGGTGGTGGTGGTGGTGGTGGTCCTGATGATGATGTTGCTGACGGAGACAGCGGCGGCGCTGATATCTCGTTTCTCGAGGCATTGAGATATAAGAAGCGCTGTAATACTTGCATGTATTCCTTCCATTTGGCGGCGTCATCTTCGCCGTATTTTTTAGACTTTAAAATCTTGTAAAGTTCAGCGTCAAGTCGCGACTGTGTGTCGCCCGGTGTCTGCACGGTTTTCTGCTTAGCAAGTAGACTGTCGATATTCCCAGCATCAGCACTACTGCCGCCACCGGTCATGGGTTCTCGTGCGTCAATATTACCGTCGTAATCGCCGTCGCTGATCGGCACTAAAACCATTTTCTTTGCGTGCTCCATGCTCGATCAGGTGCTTCCTTCTCCTTTGCCGCCAAACAAACTACTAACGAGAGTGCTGATAATGGGCGCTAATAAAAGCGGTAAAAACACTCCACCCCCTCTCTGCATTATCAAACGTTTTTTCACCTTCCAGTTGAATCCTCGCTGTTTACCGCGCGTACCACTGCGCTTGCTAGCACAGCAGTTCTGTTTCTTCACGCAGGACGCGGCAATTTGCCGAAGTACATTTTTATATTTTTTCAAACGATTCTTCGTGCCGTTGCTCAAACAGACGCTGCCGTGCAAAGTATTTACAACGCACTCGCAGATACACTTAACGAGTGGTTTATCAGCCGCGCGTAGTAAGGCTTTTCGCTGCTCGTTATTCGAATGATAGAGCGCGTTGAGCAGCGCGATACTACGTTTGTCAAACGGTGATTTTTTCGTGCGGCCGCCGTTCGTTTTTTTCACTAATTTCACCGTCATTGTGGAGGGAGGGTTCTCACTACGAACACAATGCGCATTCGACTGGTGAGTAATTCAGTGTGCGCAACGTCTAAATACGTTGACGAGAATTTTTCGGAACGTACACCTGCATGCGTTTGTCGTCGGGAAATATTGTCGTGCGACATCGGCAATTGTCGGGTGTCGACTGTTTTAAATCTAACAGAAGGTAGCCGTGTGGTTGAGATGTTGCGTCAAAGTACGCCTCGGTCAAAAATCGAGGATTTTCCGGATAAACCTGGCGTGCGAGATGTCGAATTTGCGCTCTGTCGCGTGGATTTTTAAAAATCACAATATAGTTGGCGTTTAAGGAAATATCTCTCTGACCGTGTCCCTGATGAAAGATATTCTGTGTAATGAATATTACACTTATATTTTTATGATGACTGCCTTTTGTAAACAAGTCCACGATTGTGTTGTTTGACGATTCACGCATTAAATCGTCAATGATGATGAGTTTTTTCAAATTATTATCGTGTGAATAGTCATCCGCTTGTGGTAATCCCTCGTTGAATTCGATTTTCGGGATTTTACCCGTGTGTTGTTTATCGGACGACGACGACGACGACGACGGCGACGATGACGACGATATAGCATTTATATGCAGCGCTCGAGTCTCAGGATCCAACGAATCCCCATAATAAAATATTATTCTATCAAACACAACGTTACTCATGGAATTTAAATATTTGAGAAATTTACGCACAAAGACTGTTTTCCCGCACCCTGTGGGCCCACATATGAGCGATGTCCACGGATGTTTCCATCTAACGTCCATTATAATTGAAGAAAAAATAACCGCGATAATCTACAGCAAAAATCAGCTAATCCCCTCGGGCGGGCGGCGGCGGCGGCGGCGGACCCGCACGTCGTCACTAGCTTATTCGACGTGTGCGCGCGCGCGAAGTTCAGCTTATACAGGCGCACGCTCGGCCGCTCATAAGCTTATTAACGAGCGCGCGTCTCGACGAGCTTGTAAATCCGCGGTGGCACATGCGCTATTCAGCTTTTTTGGATCGCATGCGCCTATTAGCCTATGAGTGAAGGAAAGTGAACGGGTGTAACACAGATGATTATGTTTTTTTACATTTTTATTATAAAAACTCCATTTTTTTTTTACATTAGGACTTATACCGCTGCACGGCGTGCATTTTTGTTTACAGTGTGAATCTTTTGTACTTCGTTCGTTATAAACGGAATGCAGAATACTTTCAGCTCTACGAAAACAACGTCGAATAAATGATCGTAGAATGAGGGATCCACTCGTCTACGTACAGCAGAATGAAGAGCCTCTGAGTTCAGTGTTAAGAGTTCTTTAACACGGTGTTCGTTCACATCTTCGGCAGAATCATCGGTCGGGATGTGAAGAATTATTTCTTCGCAGAGAATATCAACGCACGTCTTGACATTTTGAACGAATCGTTGAAGACGTCTGAATCGTTCCTCGACGCATACTGTAACGTTGCATAATCCCTCGAACGATACTTTCTGCATAACAACAGCCGGTGAATAGTTGCGCTTCTTCTTCTTCTTCGCTGGTAGTTCAAGCTGAGATTCCTCGTCGGGGCATAGACTAATTTCTTCGATCTCCTCGGGCTGCTGTCGGTCGAATACTATAGTCTTTGACCCAAACGAAGTCGTAAAGAAAATCTCCAGATCCTCAATATTCAGAGGACTCTGTTTCATCGGGTCGCACTTCCAGCCGTAATTTTTTGAGCTGTTAAAATAACCGGAGATTCTCTCGAAGTTGTCCTGTAGCTTACTCCACGCCGTGGATTCAAGCACGAGCCCTCCTGGTGAACTATTGTTCTGCAGCTTAACCACGGGGACGATGTCGCCGTTCGATCGCGGCTGTAGCCCGACGCTTATTTTCTTCGTTTCCGAAACATTGAGATTATACGTTGTTCCTAGAAGCAGTGGGCTTTCTAGTTTCTTCTTCTCATCGTCGGAAATTATACGATACATGGTCTTTACGGTCAAATCCGAACGACTCATGTTGAAAAATGTATGAAGATACAAATTGTGAGAGCGCTCGAGAGAGAGAGATGTAGACACGGGGCGTGTGTGTCTGTGTGTGCGTGTGTGTGAGAGAAGGATTATCGCTTCTCTCGAGTCGCCGGGGCTCACTGTTGGCGTCACTTGTTCCACAGCCCTTTTTTATATGCTGGCGCGAGTCCCCCCTCCACATGTCGCGCGCTCACACACGATAGAATGGTGGGGATAAACCGGTTTATAGACGGTGTAGCGCGCCATCTCTTGAGATTATATTACACTCACGATTCTGATTGGGATTTTACACGTAACCCTTATATCTTTCGTTAATTATAATGTGAATGTATTTTTACGTTTTTACCGTCGACGCTACACGGGCTTGACGCAGGTATACCGTAGGACAGCATCTCACCGTACCCCCATGCAAAAAAAAAGGTGTAAGGCCCCGACTGAAGCCTTCTTGCACAGCCACTATTTTCATTACCTGTAGATTTCCCCCCAGCATCTATTGCGAAGATCCGTGAGAGCGAGTGAGTGAGCTTTAAGCTACTTTGCTCTCTCTCTCTCTCTCTCTCGCGCTTGGACATGGAGCTAACGTACGTTTCCCAGGGTCCCACGGTTGTTAGTGTTAAATAATCTAGCCGAGATTTTCAACAACAACAAAAAAATGCAGGACACCACAACCCACTTATGAGATTGTATCTTTACCGGATGTGGCGCCCACAGGTGGAGGTCTCAAAAAGGCGCCATCCCGGCGGGGTTTTATCAGCAATAAATTGTGTCGCGAGGGTGCACACTTGTACAAGTGCATCGTGGGATTCTCAAAAAAAAAATACGGAAAATCTGAAAATTGGCTTTTATCACCCCGGCGGTTACACCAAAGTGGTCCAAGTCATCTTAAAAGCCACCCTTGTCTAGTATTTTACGAGTGGAGGGGGGGAGCCAGAAACCCCCCTTTCGTGAAAATACCGAAAACTATATGATAAGACCACTATTCCTGGAAAAGTCGTTAAATTTTATCTTTTTTTTGTCGTCTTAACACGAAATTGTTTTTACCGTATCTGTTGTTTGTATCGCAGCATAATTGGCGACTAACGGCCCGGACGGGCGGGAGTGGGGCGTAAGTTGCTTTCCTTGTACCGTCGTAAACATTTATCTTAATTGTAACCTTAAGACAAAAAAAGGGTACTTGCCTAGGCAATACGGCTTGTTAGCGAGATCGGCTATACCTACTCTAGGTGAACAAGAGTCATCGTCTACAAACCAGCGAAAAAAAAGGGTCGGGCGCAAAGCTTCTGAAAGAATAGCCGTTGGAGTTGGCGTTGACCGTCAGGGTCCAGCTCGACGACAGTTTTCCGGGGCTCTAGACCTGACGTTTTTTTTTTCATATGGTTTGTTAGTAGAGTCAAAACACCTGATGGTAGGGGGTGGCGGGCGTTTTGGCTAAATGTATAAAACTGTCCGACGACGAAAATTTTGACTAATTTTACGTCCAACCGCTCATCGGTCAACATCGGTGATTTTTCTTGTGTTCCGTGATTTTTCGTTCGTGCTAGTGAAGTGAAAAATGCCTGCCTTCCAGCAGAAACGGTGTGTGTTGTTGGTGGTTGTGCGCGACACCGCAAAGGTGTTTACGCGGTGCAACGCGGGACTAGCGCGACGGTTTACGCCGCGCTGGTTTAATAAACTAGCTAACCTGACATTCGCTCAGCTGATGAGCGAATTTCAGAGGTTGCTGCGGGCGAGCAACACTACGCTAATAACCGCTGCGTATAGCAGCGGTGTATTTAGTATCCGGGAGGTGCAACGCCTCGTCGTCAGCCACGTAGCGCTGTACGGCGGGGTCCTCCACGAGCCGCTACGCCCGCTTGTCGAAGCCGTGGAGCGTCTCAACGGTAAGTCGACGCAAATTTATTATAAATTTATTATAAAATAATCACATTGATTATTTTATAATATATATTTTTTAAATTACAGCTGATGAGCCTCGGGGGTCGTCAGCTGGGGAGTCCTCCCCATCATCAAGCGGGAGTAACCCGATGGAGGTCGACGCGTCCCCGGATTCACCCACCGACGACGCGTGGGATGATATAAGCAGCAGCAGCAGCAGCAGTGACGAGGAGGAGGAGGACAACGACGACGACGACGACGACGATGACGAGGAGATGCTCGACGTCTTCTCGTCGTCGTCCAGCGACGATGACTCAGACGACGAGGGTGCCGAAGGACGGGCTCCGTCTGTCGAGTACCCGGTGGTACGATCCCGGGCTGACGCCGTCGAGACCGCCGAGGGCCCTCGCGAAAACGACGAGGCGTCGACGCTCGTTACAGGCGAACTGGACAACCACGACGCATGTAAGTTTTGTTACTATTTTATTCTCTTATTATTAAATTATTTATACCCTGTCAAATTATTTATACGGATAATTTGAATGTGCAGGGTTCGTCGAAGCGTCTCATCCGTCGGATGAGGCTACCGATTCTCTGGCCAATCCCAAATCGCTGAAAGCCCTGAGTCGCCCCCTGCTTATGAGCGGGGGAGTATGCAGGAAGCGGACGTTTACGTCCTGCCCCGTTTCGAGGACGAAATGGTACGAATGGACGAAATTTACGCAAATCGGGGGAATTTGCTGATTATGCTGCACACCGACGCACTCGGGGAACCCGCTGAGGATTCCGACGAGTGCGACGATGACGAGGATTTGGTAGCCTCGCGGTGGATGGAGTCGTTCGACGTCGAACGACTTGGTTTGCTAGAGGAGTAAAACGTCGTCGTTTTACAGCCTGGCTGCCGGCGCTCCTCTCGCCAATCCGTTCGTTGGCCGGCGATTCGTCATCATCATCATCATCATCATCATCATCGTGGCCGTCGATATCATCGACGTCCTCAGCAGCCTCCTCGCGATCTTCATACATCTTCATACAGGCTTTCCAGAATTATTACACAGCTTTGCGCGTTGCCATCGTCGTCTACGACTGCGACAGTCTGGGCAAGGGTGCATCACCGCTTTTCGACGGCCGCTCGTACTTCGAGGACGACGGCGAGAACGGGTCGAAACTCGAGATTTTGAATGTGGCGTATAGCGACGAGTTAAGTCAGTATTCGCCCATTACAAATCTGCTGGGTGCCGCTGGCGGACGGAATTATTGTATTCCCTGCAATAAATCTTTCCGCCTGGCGAGCCAGCATAAATGCTCGAGTCGCTGCCCCCGTTGCCTGACTGCACCACCCTGTGTCGCCGACACTGACCTGCAGGCCAGCGAACAACCCTTGGCGCCAGGTATAGCGTCGACGAGCAGGGCGCACGGAGATAACGATGCCCGCGATGACGAACGCTCGTGTAATAATTGCTGCAGAACGTTTTTTAACCTGACGTGTTTCGAAAATCATTTAAAGCCTCGTTCGAATCGTCGCGAAAATGATAAGCTGCAGCGCTCATCCGTTTGCGAGACGCTGCGCATATGTAAAATCTGCGGGAAAATGATACACGGCGTGAACAGTGTTCATGAGTGCGGTGTGATTTTTTGCCGAACGTGCAAAAGTCTACACGGCTCTAATGAACAGTGCTTCATGCAAGTCGCCAAAAAGCGCGACGTGAAGAAAACGAAAAACACTCAGCAACATCCAGAGTCGTTATTCGTTTTCTATGATTTCGAAACACGCCAGGATGAAACATTCAACGGGGAAAACGATTCTCCGGATGCTGCACACGAACACGTCGTGACGCTCGGTGTTGCACATCAGCTTTGCGACGTGTGCTTGGATCTGGGTGACGACAAACCTGAGGGAGTTTGCCAATGGTGCGGAGTGTGCGAACACGTGTTTCGCGATGATCCTGTCGCTGAATTGGTCGATCTCACCGTACGACGTGAAACAAAGTTCCGCAATATAGTCTGTATAGCGCACAACGCAAAGTCGTTTGACGCTCAATTTATATTGCGAAACATTGTCGAGCGTCTCACGGATATGCCTACACCGAATATAATTTTGACTGGCAACTCGATCATCTCAATGCGTGTTGGACGCACTGTTTTTATCGACAGTCTCAATTATTTTCACATGAGGCTAGCAGATTTACCGCGTGCTTTCGGATTTGACGACAAGATTGGGAAAGGTTACTTTCCCCATCTCTACAACACGAAACACGTGGACAAAGACGATCACTCCCTGCCCGCGGAAGTGTACTACTCGCCAGACACGATGAGTGAGGGGGAGCGAGAAAAATTTTATGCATGGTACGCCGTGCAAGTACTCGAGAACAAACCGTTCCATTTTGACGAGGAAATCGTCAAGTATTGTAAAATGGACGTGGAAATTCTCCACAGGGTTTGCCGCGAATTTCGCAAAATTTTTCTCGCGACAGGCAACGTCTGTCCCTTCACCGAGGCTGTGACAATACCCTCGGCCTGCTCACTTGTCTTTAGGCGTAACTTCCTCAAACCCAACACAATCGGCGTTATACCTGCCGGCGGCTACAGGCGTGCGGGAAACCACTCGCAGGAAGCCGTCGAGTGGCTCTTATGGGTAGAACGGCAGGTAGGCAGGGATATTGTCCAGCCGGCACGCGACCACGAGTTTCGTTTGCCCGAAGGACCACGAGTCGACGGGTATCTCGAGTTGGACAATCGGCGGATAGTGTACCAGTATCACGGTTGCTATTGGCACGGTTGTCCAACCTGCTTCCCAAACGATCGGGCTCGCGGTGGGCGTACGGAAAACGAAAGCCTCGATTCACGGTTCGCGCGCACTGAGGCAATGAGTGCAAAAATACGCTCCCACGGCTACGAGCTCGTAGAGATGTGGGGGTGTAAGTTTGCGGAAATGCGTAAGCGCGACCCGTCAATCGATGAATTCTTGAAGGATCATCCCCGTCGCCTGGTCGAGTGTCTTAACCCTCGGCTTTTACGGAGGCCGAACAGGCAACATCGCCACGGGTTACGACACTGCTCCAGGCGAGAAAATATCGTACATTGACATCTGCTCGTTGTACCCGTACATCTCAAAGACAGGTAGATTCCCAGTGGGTCATCCCACAATTTACCTGGAGTCCGAGTGCGACGAGCTCTTTAAAGGCTCGTACGATGCTCTTGGTACGAGTATCAACGGGATGGTGCGGTGTACGATACTGCCACCGAGAAATTTGTTCCACCCTGTTCTACCCGTTCGGGCCCGCGGTAAACTGATATTTGCTCTTTGCCGCGAATGTACTGAGGTCGAGGTGCAGGGTGATTGTCCGCACGAAGACGTAAACGAGCGCGCGTTCACAGGCACGTGGGTTACCGACGAAGTGCGAAAGGCTTTGGATGTCGGGTATAAAATGATAAAAATACAGATTATTTGGGCGTATGAAACGACGCAATACAATCCCGCGACTCACGAGGGTGGCCTGTTCACGGAGTACGTGAACACATTTTTAAAAATAAAACAGGAGGCAAGTGGCTGGCCTAACCATTGCACGGATGAGGCTTCTCGCGATCGCTACATCGCTGATTACGAGCGCGCTGAAGGGATTCGTTTAGACGCCACGCGAATAACAAAGAATCCGGGATTGCGATCGGTGGCCAAACTCTGCCTCAACTCATTTTGGGGAAAGTTTGGCCAACGCGATAACATGACACGGACTGAAATCGTGAAAACGCGTGAAAAACTGCTCGCCCTTTTGTATGATAATGCTAAGGAGGTAAATCGTCTATTACCAGTTAACGACGAGGTGATGTACGTAAACTGGCAATCGCGCGAGGAGTCCGTTGTTGCGAATCCGTTGATAAACGTCGTAATAGCCGCGTTTACTACTGCCCAAGCTCGACTCAAACTTTACAGCTATCTCGAGCGTTTAGATCGCCGAGTTTTGTATTACGATACAGACTCGGTGATCTACACGAGTTCCGGCTCACCCGATGAATGGAAGCCGCCACTTGGCGATCTTCTAGGCGACATGACAAACGAGTTGTCGTGCGAAGGCGAAAACGCCTTCATCAACTCGTTTGTCTCGGGTGGGCCGAAATTTTACGGCTACACCGTGGTCACAAGCGAAGACCCGCACACCGTCGTAAAAACAGTGTGTAAGGTCAAGGGTCTGAGCTTGAACTACGCCAACTCGAGGCTTGTAAACTTTGAGTCGATCAGGGAACTAATTTTAAGCGACTTGCCGAGCGCCAACGACGAATCTATACGATTACATTTCTCCTCGATCCAGCGAACACCACATCACAACGTCATAACACGCACGGTGTACAAGACTTGTCGTGTGGTGTGTCGCAAGAGGGTCTCCTCTTACGTAAGCCATAGATTGTCGTTGCCGTTCGGTTACAAACACTAGTTGTAAGAATAGTTTAAGTTAGTTTAACTAATATAAAAAATGTACATATTTTAATTGTAAATATTTTTTACCTGTTTTGTTTGTTTGACCCTAGAATTAAATGTACATATTTTAGTTATAGTAATTTTTACCTGTTTTGTGTTTTTCGTTTTTTCTAGAATTTAATGTTTTAGTTATAGCCATTTTTAACCTGTTTTTTTTTTATTTTGAATTTCGCATTTCATTACATGTTTTATAAATAAAAAAAAAACCTAAACGTAATCATCTGTGTACACCCATTTACTTTCCTCCACCACATAATTTTAATTATAATATTCTCCGTTAGGCGCCGCGTCGGACGTACGCTCATGGGTGGCTGCGAGGTGGGAGTCTTGAGAGCGGCGGGTAGAGGGGGGTAGACGGGTTTCGCGATCTTGGTCATTCGACCGGTGTTTCGGAAAAGCGCCGGGTGGCGCCGCGTCAGTCGTGTGTGTGAGTGGGAGGCGGGTAGGAGGTGGGGGGTCTTGGCGCCAAGACAGACGGCACGGCCTTCGCGATCTTGGTCCATCGCTAGGCATTTGAGGAAAACCACTGCTGGCGACGGGTCGAGCGCGCGCCCGAGGTAGGGGGATGCTGGGCCTTAGTGGGAGCGAGAGAGAGGCGACTCGCGGCGCCAAGCCACGGGCCCCGCGTAGGGGGAAAACCGCGCGGCGCGGCGCGCCACGTCACGGGTAAAGGGGGAAGGCCGCGAGACGTGGCGCCAGGCCTTGGGTCCCCCGCCAGCAGGTGGAGGGGGGTGAACCGCGGGAGAGGGGGAAGTTCGCGCATCTCGCGCATCGGTCCAGGTGGGGGTTGGGGGGGGTTTGGGGGGGGGTGTAAGGGACATTGTGGGATAAGTGGGGGTGGGTGGTAGCGGGTGGTGGGGTGCGTGGGAGGGGGTAGGACAAATCAGGGTCCCCCCACAGGGTGGGGTGTAGTAGCCACGCCCCCTGGGGGTGGGGGAAGGGGGAGGAGTGGGGGAACATAGGCCACGCCCTGTCTCGCGATCTTTGACACATTCTACTATTACAGATCTAAGACCCAGAATATAAACGAATCCATGTCACAGACAACATCAACCTCAGGAGAACCATCAAATCTTTATCCAAAGATACACGTCTCTTACGATATTCCGACAGACTCAAAAGATCGTAAAGATGATGGCGTAAGTATATAAAGAAAAAATATACATGTATCCATAACTAGGAAAATAAGTAAATAACCACATCAAATATATACGTATATAGATATGAATAAAAATATAATCAACAAAGATATAGTCATAAAGTTTTTTACCCTCACAGGAGAATCTAATTGAATCAAACCGGACGTAACAGAGGCTACTTCGACATTCATATTTAAGGAAAACAGTTCCCCCCCCCCATGGACCCGGAAAAACGAAGACCCCTCAAGAAAAAAAAGAAGAAGGCATACTTACAAGGAACATCGCTCGTCACCGGATTACCGATCGCAATGAGGATCAACATAAAATTCTTCTTCAAACTTCAATTAGCACCTAACCGAAGGAAGATTAACCCTACTACCGACCAAAGAGGAACAGCGGATATCAAAGAAAAAAATTGCTATGAATTTTTGACGCCAGTTTAGTTCAAATTTCCTTCTCGTCGTGAACACAACTTGGCATTTAAAACAATTCTGTTTTTGTGTAACGTACCGGAACGAAAAGAATAATCGTGAAAATGGCGCAATTCCACCAAAGAGAGGAAATCCCATTAGAAATTGAGACGTACGATGCGAGGTCATTGACGATGATCATTGGATCGACCTTGGACCAATCCGTGATCAAGAAAATTCGGTATTACGCGAGAACCAAGAACACTGTAAAAGCAGCGCTAAGGTATTATCGGCAAAACCTTAAGCGCATGATATTAGAGGAGCAAAGAAAAATAAGAACGCCGCTTTTCGCCAAACTAAAACCCCTCAAGACAATCCTGAAGGAAATGGTTCATTCTTTCAAAATCATGTTAAGCCACATGATCGAAGTGGAGTCACCCGAAATACCAAAAAAACTCTAGAATGTGATTGTACAGCAATATCAAGAAACTATCAGCATCCGAATATACCTGCCTGAACGAGAACCACCCGGTCAGAGACCCATCGTCGGATTATATAACGAAGAACCGATGAACAATGAAGATAGCAGCGACTCCGATTCTACAGACAACGACATAAATGAGGACAATACCAGCGACTATCACAGTGAGGAATGGTAATAAAAAAAAAAAACAGTGTAAAAGGACAGTACGAAAAAGACTCAGTTAAAAAAAAAAAAAACTTTGTGTGAAATTAGTTTCAAATAGTGTAAAAAAAAAAAAAAGGACTCAGACGAAAAAAAAAAAAAAAAAAAACTTAGTTTAAAGTGTGTAAAACTAGTTTTAAATAGTGTGAAAAAGACTCAGTAAAAAAAAAGGTGTGAAATTAATTTTTAATAGTGTGGAAAAGACAAAAAAAAAGGGACTTCAGTGAAAGAAAAATGTATAACAAACTTAGTGCCAAAAGAGACATAGTGTGAAAAGGACTTAGTGGAAAAAACAAAACAAAAAAAAAAGAGACAGTGTGAAATAAACTCAGTGTCACCTATGAACTTAATTAAACTCAAACCATCACCCCATCAAAAATTTCCACCAGAAGGAAGAAAAACGGCGGTAATTCTATCACCAAACCATCACCGAAGAAAATGTATGAACTATATATATATATATATATATATATATATATATATATATATATATATTCTTATAATGATAAATTTATTTTCTTTTCTTTATTCCTGCATAAATGTATACCACTCTTTCATGAGACAGGACATTGATCCAGGAAAAAGAATAAATTTTATTATAAGTAAAAATTATTAAAGTGTGAAGAAAAAAAAAGGAAACGAAATAAGGATAGTTTCAGTACTTCATTTTAGAAAAAAAGGTCAAAAGAACATTTTTTTTTTGGGGATAATCATGACAAATCTTATTATATTAGTAAGACTGAAGCTATCCTCCGATAATTTTTATAATAGAAATAATAAACGTACAACCTAAAGAAATCAGCAAAAATTTGCGGTTTTAGGAGAAATTAAGACTAAGAAAGTAATAAAAAAAATATATATACATATATAACGATAGGAAAAAGGAGCATGCATTAATCACGAGAAATAAGTAGCAGTATGCTCCAATTGAATACAAATCTTAGACTCAATAGTTAATAAACTTAATATAGCACAGGGACCCCAGCTAACAAAGTAAAGGAAAAATAATTATAAACATCGTCACAAATAGAAATCAATATTAGAAAATACACATATATAACCTTTGGAACTCCACTACAACCACTCTTTTTCGATTATTAGTTTCCCTAATAATCGAAAGTCCTGACGTAACTTTATAAAAAAAGAGAAGCAAAAACTTTATCCTTTTTTTTCTGTTCTGCGGTGCGATAGCACCCATCAGAAAATCATATGACCACAGGTATAACGACGCTACTTCTAGGGATTTAATAAAACACCTGGCAGCACACTGTCTGCAGTGTGTATCGAGGCTCAGCGGACCCTCAGCGGTCAGCTTAATAACCACGCGCGGATGTGTAGCACGATGATGCAACACATCTGTGACGACTGCCTCGATACCGCTTGCTCTAAGACAGTAGTAGCAATGTAGCATAATTAACCCGGTCTCAATTATTTAAAAAAATATATATATAGTTCGGTATCCGAATATGTTCGATAGAGATGTTTCTGAAAAAAAAAACTCATAAATACTCTTCTTTCGATCCCTACCCCAAAGAAACAGAAAGAGTGGAATTAATTGATAAACAAAAAAAGGGAAATTATTAAACTTAGGAAAATAAATAATATGATGATATTATTAATTATTATCCTTTTAACTGATCAAAATACGAACTAAACCGCAATACAATTCAAAGTCGAATCTATACATATTAAAAGAAAATCCAATGTAACTTAGGGAATGGAAATATTAATAAATAGACACCCTGTCAGGTAATCGTCCTAGGGTACATACACGTATTTGTAAAGCTAGAAACATGGAAATGTATTACAATAAAACAAAATCTAAAAATAGACTGCAATTGATCACGCGTTTCCATGTCTCTCGCTGTGTATGTATCACGTGCATGAATTATAATCCCATAAGAAACAGGTCATCCACGGCCGGATGACGAAAAAAAAGAGGTAGGGACTTTAGTATATAAGACAGCGTCCGATACGCTAATAGAACATCATTATTACGGCAATTACGTTTCGGGCATCGAAAAGTTAGTTGACAGGTAGTTGTCGCTAACCCGCCGTGAAGACCAACGAATTCATCTCCGGAGAAATTTAAGTATTGTTTTTGTCTGTTCATTTGAATTAAATTAGAATTATTAATTGATAAAATTTTATTTTTACATTCAAATAATTGGTTTTCTTTTCCGGAGTGAGTAGTTCGGTTTTCGCGGCAGACTAATTTTTATTGTAACATTTGGTTCAATTTTTGTTTTTTCCTTAATAAACATAAGCAAAGTTAAAAAAAATTAACTAGTGAAATTTCATAAATATTTAACTTTTTTCTTCGCCCTAAACAAACATCGATTCCTGAGACACAAAACAAGTAAGTACTTTTCTTCTTCTGTCTAATTTTTGTTGCATGTTTTAAAAATATACATCCTCATAATTATTTTTTTTCTCTTCGACATTATTTTCTTTTCGACAAATTATTGTTTTAAATTATCAATAGCATTCTCAACCCTGTCCCGAGCAATTTTCCGAAAGGTTAGGCTCAAAAGGGGGTTTGCGTGTTTTATATCTGTCATTCAGTTGTGTTTAAGAGAAATTCATTTCTCTTCATCAACGCCTCGACAGATTTAACTGCACTAATATGTGTAAAATCAAGGTTGAGAAATCGACCACGATTTTGACATAACACCGTCTATCAAAAAGAGGGTGATACTCGTGCGCCAACATCAGTATGCGAGATTCTGCGTTTGTGTAGCATCTGCGGTCAGATGATTCGCGGTCTTAATCGCGTTCACGAGGGTGGTGTAGTTTTTTGTCAAACTTGCAAAAACCTACACGGCTCTAATGAATATTGTTACATGCAGGTGGCGAAACCGCGTGTTTAGAAAAAATCGAAAACCGGTGAAGAGACGCATCCGGATACGTTATTTATTTTTTATGATTTTGAAACGCGTCAGGATGAGGATTTTGCAAGTGGTACAAACGTCGACAACGCACGCGAACATGTCGTGACACTTGGTGTAGCGTATCAGCTTTGTACGCTTTGCTTAGAAGCCGGCGATGCGAAACCCAAGGGTATTTGTCGTTGGTGTGGAGTGTGTGAGCACGTGTTCGTCAAAGATCCCGTACCTGAATTGGTGGATCTTTCCGTGCGACGAGAGACGAAATTTTGCAATATAGTTTGTATCGCTCACAACGCAAAGGCGTTTGATGCACAATTTAAATTGAGAAATATCGTCGAGCGTCACGCAGATATACCAGCGACGAAAATAATTTCAACTGGAAATTCGATAATATCATTGCGTGTTGGACGTACTGTGGTTATCGACAGTTTAAATTATTTTCACATGAGTCTGGCTGATTTTCCAAAGGCTTTCGGGTTTGATGAAAAAATCGGGAAAGGTTACTTTCCCCATCTTTTTAATACGAAAAACGTGGACGCTCACACCAACGGTCCCTTACCTGACGCTGAATACTATTCTCCTGACACGATGAGCATCGGGGAACGCTTGAAATTTCACGTCTGGTATGCGGAACAAGTTCGGGAGAATAAGACGTTCAATTTTCACGAGGAAATTGTGAAATATTGTAAGATGTAAATATTCGTCGAGCTTGCCGTGAATTTCGTAAAATTTTTCTCGAATCCGGCAACGTTTGCCCCCTTACCGAGGCTGTAACGATAGCCTCAGCGTGCTCACTCGTGTACAGGTGCAATTTCCTTAACCCGAAAACAATAGGCGTCATACCTGCCGGAGGGTACAGGCGCTCGGGAGTTCATTCACAGCAAGCAGTTGAGTGGCTCCTTTGGGTAGAACGCCAGGTAGGTTGGGATATAATTCAGTCGGCACGCGACCACGAGTATCGCTTACTAGAGGGCCCACGCGTCGACGATTACCTGGAGTATGACGATCGGCGTGTAGTTTATCTGTAACACGGTTGTTATTGGCACGGTTGCGTAACCTGTTTTCCGAATAATCGAGCACGCGGCGATCGTTCGGTTAATGATAGCTTCGATGCACGGTTCGCGCGTATAACGGCAACGAGCGCAAAGATACTCTCTCACGGCTACGAACCATGCATCCACCCGAGCATCGATGCGTTTATAAAAAGTCACCCGCGACGTTTGACCGCGTGTTTGAACCCTGGCGACGGTTTTTATGGAGGTCGTACAGGCAACACTGTGACGTCCTACAACGTTGCTCCCGGCGAGAAAATCGCGTACATTGATATATGTTCACTCTACCCGCATATTTCGAAAACGGGAAGATTCCCAGTGGGTCACCCGACTATATATGTGGGATCCGAGTGTGAAGTTCTGCTTAACGGCTCGTACGACTCGTTAGGTAGAACGATCAACGGTATGATTAAATGCACGATTCTCCCACCGCGTAATCTGTTCCACCCCGTGCTGCCTGTACGAGCTCGTGGAAAATTGCTTTTAGTTCTTTGTCGCAAATGCTCTGAAAACGAGGTGCAAGAAGATTGTCAGCATGACGACGTGAACGATCGAGCTTTGACCGGTACGTGGGTAACGGACGAGGTACGCAAGGCATTAGATGTCGGTTACGTTATGGTAAACATCCAAAACATTTGGGCGTACAAAACAACGCAGTATAATCCCGAGACACGCGAAGGTGGACTTTTCGCCGCCTATATTGATACTTTTCTAAAAATCAAACAAGAGGCAAGCGGCTCCGCAACATTGTACGGACAAGTGGTCACTCGAAAAATATATCAGAGACAACACTCAAGCCGAAGGTATTAGCTTAGACGTCGAGAAGGTACAAAAAAATCCCGGGCTACGTTCGATGGCTAAACTTTACCTCAACTCGTTTTGGGGAAAGTTTGGCCAGCGTGATAATTTAACACGCACGGAAATCGTGAAAGACCAGGAAAAATTACTATCACTGCTTTACGATAACGAAAAAGAGGTAAATAGACTACTGCCGGTAAACCACAACATCATGTATGTTAATTGGTCATCGCGGGTAGAGGCAGTTGTAGCTAATCCTCTTATCAATGTGGTAATTGCGGCGTTCACAACAGCTCTAGCCCGCTTGAAGCTGTATAGTTATCTCGAGCGTCTAGATCGGCGAGTCTTGTATTACGATACCGACTCGGTTATTTACAAGAGCTCCGGCTCGTCTGACGAATGGGTACCACCTTTAGGTGATTTTCTCGGCGATATGACAGACGAACTGTCGTGCGACGGTAAGAACGTCTATATAAACTCGTTTGTTTCGGGCGGACCGAAATTTTATGGCTATACAGTGGTCACAAGCGAGGAGCCCGATACTGTTGTAAAAACCGTATGTAAGGTAAAGGGGCTCAGCCTAAACTACGCAAACAGTCGTCTTGTAAATTTCGAGTCAATCAGGGAACTTATTCTAAGTCATCTACCCTGCTTGAATGAAAATTCTATTTCCCTCCGTTTCCTGTCGATACAAAGAACCGCGCTGCACAACGTTATCATGCGTACGGTCTTTAAAACCTGTCGCGTTGTGTGTCGCAAACGGCGACACGTAGCCCATGATCTTTCTCTACCGTTCGGCTATAAGGAAAAAGACTAAAAATAAAAATAAATAAAAATGTTTATAAATTTTTAAAGCCATGTTACATGAACAATTGATTTATTATTGAAAATTTGATTTCAACTTGTATAAATAAACCAATTGCTCATTCATCCTTTTCAGTGAAGCTTCGAAAAATTGTATTAGTATATGAGTGCGAGTATTGTTATGTCCAAGCGTGAGTGTGCGCGTGTGTGCGTCTGTGTATACACGTGTATACTCATATTTTTATCAAACGTAATTAAAATAATTTTTCATAATTCTGTCTTGTATTTTTATTCATTCTCTTCCTCTCCACAGGTTCATAATAATATCCAATCTATGTATTTTAAACCAATGGTAAATAAAAATGAAAATTTCATATATGCTGTGTCACAATTTCTATCCCTCACCTATGCTAGTCCTTACATGAGCATTTATTAGCTGATAGATGCGCATACCGCGCTGTAAGCTTGTGGACACGTGCTCGTTCATAAGCTTATGAGCACACGAGCGTGTGTCTGTTGAAGCTGATCCGCGAGCGCGCGCACACGTCGGATAAGCTAGTAACGACGTGCGGGGGTCCCGCCACCGCCGCCCGGAGGGCTATAAGCTTATTAAAAATATTTAAATTTCGATTTGTGGAAAAATAAAAAATTTCCAATATGGACGTAAGATGGAAACATAATTGGACGTCGCTTATACGCGGCCCCACAGGATGTGGAAAAACAGTTTTCGTAAAAAAATTTCTTAAAAATTTTAATTCAATGTGTAACGTCGTGTTTGATAGAATTATATTTTACTACGGTGATACTCTGGATCCTAATATTCGTACACTCCACATTAACAACACGTCATCAGACTGTGCTCGGGATAGTAGTGCGAATTAAAAAAAAGCAGCGAAAATAGAGTTTATCGAAGGAATGCCGCAACCGGCAGATTATTCAAACGATAATACGTTGAAAAAACTCATTATTATAGACGATTTAATGCGTGAATCGTCGAATGGTACTATTGTGGATCTTTTTACCAAAGGCAGTCATCGTAAGAATATTAACGTTATATTCATAACACAAAATATTTTTCACCAGGGCCATGGTCAAAGAGATATTTCTTTAAGAGGGGAGCCTGCTTTAGAGGCTTCAAAAAATCGATTTTTTCGAGGATTTTTTTGGGATGGAAAGAAATATCCGATTGAAACGAAACTTTCAGGGTTTATTGTTATATATTTCAACAGTCTTCTCAATTTTTTTCATTAAGATACATATCATATTGTGCCTGGTACAAGCATTTCGCCGAGGCGCCTCGAGTGTGCATTTGTCGTGCGGAGGGAAAGATGCAGGTCGCAATTTCTATCTGAAACAAAGAACCCAAAAAAAAATTTATTTTTCAATAGTATAGTTTCTAGTTAAACCAAGAAAATTCAACAAAAAGTGAAAAATTCAACAATTTTTCGCGAATTGAAGAAATAAAATCATTTTTTTGGAAAAAAAAATTCACTTTAGATTGTTTAAAAAGTGGGTTAATCTTAACTTTCTTAAGGTTTTTTAGGTTCAACTAGAAGAGAATTTAATCCCGAATACAATCCATTTTGTCTCGCTTCGATAGGACGTTTAATTTTTTCCCTATCTTTCCCGCCAATTAGGAAAAATCGTAAAAATGAAAAACCGAGAAATCGCGCGTCAAAGTTTTCGTATATAAAAAATCGTAATTTTCTTGAACTTACCGCACTAATATGCTAATCGGCGTTTCCTAGTCCATAGAGTTGCCCTTCAGACTCTTCAAAAAACTGGTTTTCGCCCAGATGTTCAAGTCTGCGGGCTATTCTGGCCTCCCGGGAAAAACGATTCATATATAATCATATATAAACTGCTCATATATGATTGTATATGAATTTTGTCTCTATATGATCATGCATGATCATATATGACTATGCATGATCATATATAATTGTATCTGGGTATACATGATCCCATATGAGAAAATATAATTGTGTATAATTGTATCTGAGCATATACAATCATATATAGTTATATGTGATTATATAAGACGATGCCTAAATAGATATAATCTTCTGAAGCATATAAGGTCAGTCATGATTATATATGATCATATACAATTGTTACAATGTAATTGTACATATATAATCGTGCCCATAATTATATAAATCGTCCGATGATTTCATTTCATATAGATTTAGTAACATGTAGACTAACACAAATTATTGAATCCTTAATACTCATATTTTTATTACCTTAATAATACGCAGTGCGCAGTCATATATGATTGTATATGATCATATATTGCACAGTCGACACACAGAATAGATCTCATATACAATCCTATATGATCATATCTGTTTATATATGACATGGTAAACAAGCAGTTTTGGTGTTATATATGATCATATATAGGGTCATATATGCCAATGTATATATACATATAAAGTTATATACGCTCATATACATTTGTATATGGATCCACATACAATCATATATGCGCTAAAAATGGGCGATATATAGTTGTATATAACTATATATGATCATATCTGTTCATATATGACATCGCAAGCTGGCGGTTTTGGTATTATATATGATCATGTATACCACTGTATATGTACATATAAACTCATATATGCTCATATATGTTTCCATATACAATGATATATTACGTTATATACAATTATATATAATTATACACAACTATACATGAAATTATATACAATTATATATGATTATACAGGGTGTCCCATTTTAATCTTACACCTGATTTATCTTGGAAAATAGGACTCCGATCGAAAAATGAGTCTTATGAAAGTTGTAGGGTTCAAAGGGGGACGTTTTTCTAGAAAAATAAATATGGTCCAAAATTCAAAATGGCGGAGATACGACGGCCGACATGTTTTTCTTAAATGGAACCATGACTTTTTTTTTCGACCAAAATGTTCGGCATATTAAACCTAACAACTTTTGTAGGAAACTTTTTTCGATAAAGTCCATAATTCATTTTTTTTAAGACCGTTTTAGCGTTATCCATGTACCACGAGGAGGTAAGGTCTTCAACATCCCATTTGTGTGTGCGTGTGCGTGGTCGTGTGCGTGCGCATGTGCGGACGTGTTGGTCGTTACAACAATCACAAGGATTAGGTTTCTGCGGCTCGTCACTTCCGCAGTATTTTTTGACTCCAAACCCTCCTGGTAAGTGTACTTTGAACTCTTCTCAAAGATGTTCAAAGATCCCACCATTCATGTTGAGACATGCCTGAACTCTCCTCTCAAAACTACCGACTGTTTGTAAGAGGACATCTCTTGGAATTGCGCGGCAGGCGACTGCTATCCTCTCTCTCATATCCTCTCTTGTGGTTGGACGTTGGCGGTAGACAACGTCTTTAAGGTAACCCCACAAGAAGAAATCGGGAGAGGTGAGATCAGGTGACCTTGGCGGCCAGTGGACAGGTCCATCTCGACCGATCCACCTTCCCCCGAAAGTTCTGTCCAGATGGTTCCTTACAATACGAGCGCAGTGAGCGGGTGCACCGTCTTGCTGGAACCACATCTGTTGACGTGTACCCAAATCAAGATTTTCTAGCAGAATATGCAATTCATTTTGCAGAAAATCAAGATAACGGGCTCCCGTCACATTTCCCTCAAAAAAGTGGGGTCCTATTATTTGGCCGTTAACAATGCCACACCAAACATTTAAACTCCACCGATGTTGGTGATCGAGCTGTCTCACCCAGTGTGGATTATGGTTAGACCAATATCGGAAGTTCCACCGATTCACCTGACCCCGGTTGTTGAATGTGGATTCATCACTGAACATGACGAACCTGAAGAAGTCTGGGGATCTCTCGATTTGCCTCAACGCCCACCTACAAAACTCGACCCTTCGCAACGGATCGGGATTCGGAGTGTCTTGGTGGAATTGTAGTCGGTACGGGTGGTGCCTTGTACTCCTCAACACTCGGTGGACTGTAGACCTGGGAATTCCTAGTTGCGCGGAGATCGCTCGAACGCTCAAGTGGGGATCGTTTGCTACCATGGCTAAAATAGCCATATTTCAAGCCGCATACGGGCCATCAAAATCATTATTGACGTCTTGGCGACGTCTACGATGGCGAGTTATGTGACCTGCCCTCGCTCTCTGTTCCAGCGTCCGAATTGTCTGCCGCGATGGGTGCCGACGATGCGGATATTCGCGACGATACAAATTTGCAGCGCGGAAATAATTGCCACGACATCTCCCCAAAATGAGGAGCATGTCGACAATCTCGTTCGGACTGAAATCTGACATCGTTAGATGTTTGTCGGTAAACTTTTACAGATGTACCGTCCAAAACGCGCGATCCACAAAAATCATTTCGAAGTGTCTGTGTGATGAATTTGTTATTTTTCATCAGTGACGAAGAAGACTTGTAATTCCAAAAATACTTTGCCTTCGACGAATTTTTTAGACATTGGATGTTAAAGTTTTTAACATGATGAATGGTGGAATCTTTGAACATGTTTGAGAAGAATTCAAAGTACACTTACAAGGAGGGTTTGGAGTACAAAAATTTTGCCGAAGTGACGAGCCGCAGAGACCTAATTCTTGTAAGTGTTGTATGCACGCACACGCGCACGCGCGCACACGCACACACAAATGGGATGTTGAAGACTTTACCTCCTCGTGGTACATGGATAACGCTAAAACGGTCGTGGTACATGGATAACGCTAAAACGGTCTTAAAAAAAATGAATTATGGACTTTATCGAAAAAAGTTTCCTACAAAAGTTATTAGGTTTAATATGCCGAACATTTTGGTCGAAAAAAAAAGTCATGGTTCCATTTAAGAAAAACATGTCGGCCGTCGTACCTCCGCCATTTTGAATTTTGGACCATATTTCTTTTTCTAGAAAAACGTCCCCCTTTGAACCCTACAACTTTCATAAGACTCATTTTTCGATCGGAGTCCTATTTTGCAAGATAAATCAGGTGTAAGATTAAAATGGGACACCCTGTATATGAACCGTTTTTCCCGGGCTCTTTACTTGAAAATGAAGCGCGCCTGTTTTCTCGGGTGACGCGCTCCTTGTCTGCTCTCTCGGCGAAATTGTTGCATTGCTGTCCAATTTTCAAATCTAGTAACTGCATGGGTTTCAATGCTGCACTGTAGCCTTCATTGAACATTCCTCCAGCGATGTAAGCAGCAATCTCGACGATTTTAATGCCCGAGTGAAGGTGTTTAGGTGTCATGCGCCACACAGTGGAATTGAACGACTCGTTCGCATTTTGTGTGTGTCCACCCAAACACCTCGTTAGCAGCTCGTCCTTAGATAATTCCTCGTACGCAGGACGAATATGCTTCTCGACATGTTCGTCAATTAGATGCGGTGGATGTTTAAAATCAGCCAGGGTGTTTGTCGCTTCAGCGTCGTCAACGTCGAGATCACTTTGCCACTGTAGTACCCAATAAGTTTAGTTACACCGTACAACGAAGTATATCCACGTTTCTTCCACGATCCATCGCCGAAACTTTCAAATGGTCAGCTGGTCTTTCATTTTGTACGTTAAGTTCTTTTTCCTCTTCGACGGCTTTTTTGCAGGCGCTCTCAAACATTGTTTTCGACGCTGTATACAGGTGTTGCACGATTTAGTCATACGTCGATATTGCTAAGCTTTGAGATATATCCATAAGGCCACAAAAAATGTTAATGCCTTCTCGTGCGACACCCAAAAGCCTCATGACGAACACAATTCTTCTGTTGATTTTGTAGCCGGTGTGAACGGTCCGGATTGAATTTCTCGTTTACCGCATTTACACGACAAAACGATTTTGAATCCTAGACCCCGATGGCCGCTTTCGGCAAACGTTATTCTCTGCTTACACGAATTGCAAATATCTAACTCAGAAATTGCTAAAAACACAGAGACAAACTCGATTATCCGATAGCAATGAGACGGATAAATTATAACATCGTCCGTTATAATCCGTTATAATTTAGTCGCTGACGCCAATTTCTTTTCACTACGGCTAGTATTAGCTTCTCCATCGTCCGATGACAAAACATTATGAAACTGATTGCCGTGGAATCTGCGCTTCCGTGGCTTTCCAGTACGTTCACTTGAAGATTTGCTCAATTTCGGATAGCTCTGCATGATTTCAAGATGTTCACGTGCCGAAAGACAAATCATAACTGAACTTAAATGCTAAATGTAGCTTTGCTCAAGCCGACGCAGCCAGCTCATATATACCGTTATAATACATACTTTTATCCCTACCATAGCTCCATAAAGACCTTCTACGAACAGTTAATAGTGTCTCGAAGGACCGTTAGTCCCTTTAAATTATAATACGTACAATAGATCGAGGGGCGGAGTGCGCGCGCTCCGAGCGATCCGGCCGCTCGTATACTTGCTCGACGCTTGCTCACTATTTCTTCTGTAACTCCGAAAATATTTCGAATTTGCTTCTGAAATTTTAGGGACACATTCCTGGATAGCTTAGGAAGACATTTATGCAAAAAAATCGATTTTTTGAAGCCTTTAAAGCAGGCTCTTTCCTTAAGGAATTACAGGGTGTAAGATGGATCTACATGTGTCGATGCAGTATCGAGACAAGTAGTCTATTAAAGGTATTTTTGGAGTGTGTGTGTTGATGCAATATCAAGCCACACAGGTAATTTAGGTGTTTCTTAAAATTAAAGATAGGAAAGAAAGTAGAAGCAATAGATTTTGGAAATCTAAGGGAGCTGGGCTGTGCTCAAGGAAAATTCACCGTAAGTGTCGATACAGTATCGAGCCAAACGGGGCGAGCTGGGCTGTGCTGTGCTCAAGGAAGACTGCCTGTGTCGAAGCAGTTTCGAGCCAAGCAAGAATCGGTATTATAATTAAATTTGAGGTGTTCCAGGTTAGAAAGTTGGCTAGGTAATGAAGAATGAAAATGAGCTCTGGTGCTAGAAGAGGCCGGCTTTTATATGATTTTCCCCACTCCAGCTACCAGATTCTGTAGTCCGTAGAGACCTTTCGTCTATCGAGTAAGCAGGTGTCACGGGTCCCTCGTAACGTCAGGCCTTCGCTCAATCCTCTACGGTAACGCGAGGTGTCAACGACAAAGTACATGTACACAGTACATCGTCACAAAAGTTGTGGAATACTGCAGGGGTTTTTCCAGAACAATGTATTTCTCGAGTAGATCCCGTCTCCAAAGAGTCAGTGATCGATTGAGTTACCACTTGGCCCTGTGTTCCTGCATTATTGTCACTTATATCTATTATATCTGCGATTTCCTTACCTGCAGTTACGTCGCTATTTGGAATTTTTGCTTGGACCTCTAAAGACAAATTTTCCTAACACGCCTGTTTAGCAGACAGATTGACGATAGGTATGTACACAAGGAGGCCGTCATTCGACCAAAAAAAAACATTTGGCTGAACTGTAGTTATTCCGGAAAACATATTACCGGACGTCATTTGTCCGTAATTTGACTCGTAATTTTTTTTTTCGGGTAAATAACGGAAGCACCGTTGTTTACCCGAAAAATCGAAAATTCGATGAGAAAAAAGCAAGAATCAATTTTTTTTCTGACAATCTGCCAAATTTCGCGATATAAATGCCGATTTCCCAACCACAAGTTAGAGGTCGAATAAATCGACAACAATGGTTGCTCACGAACTTTTCATTACAGGACATTACCAATCGGCAATGTTTTCCGAACGTCCGGCAATTTGTTTTCCTGGAAAAAGGGGTTTTGGCCGAATTCTTTAGTTACATACCTGTCTCCCATCCATTTTCCACGCTGAGATCTGGCATCGCTGAATTTCCTGGCTCTTCGGTTACCCATCACTACACTATCACTGTATTAATCACCTCGATAAATGTTCGTCAATTATGCATAATAGTCGAAAGAATTGTGTGCTTTTGTTTTCGTTCCGTCTGTCTCACTCCACTGTTCGGGACACGACGCTGAGCTTTACGGAGAATCGGAAGTCACTGCCGGTTCTTCCCGAACTGTCGGCAACCCAAATTTTCGGAAACAGGACATTTCGGGCACCAAATATATCACGACGAAATTTGTCCGAAGACCGGCTCGCTTACGGTCCGAAATAGCGCTGGTGCAGTTCACCCCGCGACGGCGCGTACGTACACGTATACAAATTCGGCTGCTATTACCGCCGGACGACGATAACACCTGTTGTTGCATTCGGGACATTCCCGTCGTATCACTACAACGGTCTCCACCGCCGCAATTCCTATGACAGTGTAAAGTATCACGTCGGACAGGCTGTGCTCCTCGAGTGCAATGTCAAGTACATACTGGACAGTAATCCGATGCTCACCGTATTGCACACCAAATGGCCGAGCATCGAAATAAAGTGAGACATAGGCATAATGCCCACTTTAAATTAACGATTATTCGAATAATAATTATTAATAATAATCCGAATATTATTGATTATTAGCCGGTGAGAAATAAAAAATAAAAAATAAAAAATAAAGTGAAGCGCGAGAAGGCGAAAAAGCAAAATCAGAATGACGGAAACGAAAAAGAAAAAGAATCTGCGTAGAATTACGCAGTAATATAACACGAAGAGCACCTTTTTAATAAATGAAAAATATTGAGAACAAAAAAACGCAACTATTTGAAACTCGTTGACGCACTTGAATGAAATAACTGTACCGCAATTGTAAACTTTTAGAGTTCAATAAAACGTTTTCACTAAGAAATGCGGCGTTCAGCGCTCGTCGTACGAGTGCGCATTATTCAACTTGTCACCCCAGATTTTTCACGCCGATGTCTTCATTTCTGAATTTTTCATTGAATAAAGTCGAACCCTCAAATATCGTCCTTGGGTTTTTTGCGACTTTTTTCCGATTTCCTAAAGTTTGAAAATCATATCCGATTGGAAATTTCCCACTAATTCCGAAAAGCAGTGTTGTTTGCCCTAAATATAAAAAATTCGATGAAAAAAACGTCGTTTGATATTTTGATAACATATGCCTCATTTTTTCAAATATTTCTATTATTGAGAAGTGTTCGAAATTTTGTTTCAAATCCCGTGTTTAGTCGAAGCGTAACCGACACGAGCTGCCACATTTGTAACGCACAAGACTACGAGATGGTTTTGGGATGTGTGGGCTGCATTTGCGTTCCGCATTTTCGATCGTTCGACCTCGCAAGACACGCAAAATCAAATGTTGCGGCGCCTATGGATGCGACGCGCGGGCTCGCGATAAAGGTGGAATACGCCATCAGCGACCTCTAGCGAGACACGAGAGACGTAACAACTTCGCGAAGTTACCGACAATTCTTTCGGAAGTGCGTTTTGCTTATTTATCACTCCCAAATCGTACTCGTAATGCACGTATCATGTGTGATTTTTTACTATCTAGTGCATGAATTAGTCGCTTTTTTCAGCTTTTGTCGGAAAATTGAAAAAAAATCAAATTTTTCATTACAAGAATCTGCGGGTAATATGATCTGTAATTTTTTTTTTTCGAAAATCAAAATTCTGACTAATTCGTGCACGAGATTCACATTACTGCGTCTGTATTTCAATTTTCACGTCGATCAGATCATAATTCGCGAAAAAATGCACTTCCGAAAACTTGAGGTGCGCGCTCGAGTGTTTCACATCGCCTTAAAGCCGTAGCCGAAATTACGGATAAGCCGAAGCTCCCACTTCACGACTTTGGCGTCAAAGTCACGCCCCCGCGACGCTCGTTAGAAAATGAAGAGACACCGTGGAGTTTTCTTATACGATCATGTTAATCCTTTCCACCCACTTATGAAAAGAAATAAAGTGAGAAAGGGTTAGGAAAAAGCGAGATGATGAAAGGGTAACCACGAATTAGAACATGATGTCCCCATGCAATGTTCACGAGATTTGGTGCACATTACCAATTCCGACGATTTTTCCAAAAACCTCATTTAGTTTTCTCCAAAAACCCCCACCTAGAGTTATCTGTATCAATTTCTTTGGGACCAGAGACCTATAAAAAGGGTTGAATTTGGCCATCAGACACAGTAATTATTACTACTCGCTAAGTCTTAGTCTTCCTCGTGATCTCCAGCAGTCTAGAAGAATTCCCTGGTGAGTACTACCCAATAGTTTCCAATATTTTTCTAAGTCCAGGGAAACAAGAAATAACCAGTATTTTTGTACTCTTTATACTTATTAAAATTTTGTAGAAATTATTTCTGCATTTTGAAGCAGAGTCCAAAAGGACTTAAAGATCTTGGGTAGTTCTCAATCAACCAGAAGAATTCTTGTAATTTGTATTTTATTCGTTTTAACTTGTATTTTATTTATATCATTTTTGCTTTGATTTGTATTTTACTTTGTATTCTATTGGAGCACATTACATTTTAATTTCTACATTTCCATATTTTAACTTGTTCATCGAATTATCTTGTTTTTTTACATTTAAATTTATTCTCTGCATTGTAACGTTGTATTTTATTATATTTAAGAGAAAGACTATCAGTGAAAACTGAGAGACCCCTTTTTCCGTATAGAGTCATAATTTTCGTTGATTAGAAATGGATCCACCCTCCACGGGGCATAGAGAGTTTTTAAGTAGTATTGGAAAGATTATATACCAGAACCAACATCTGTTTATTTCAACCCGTTTATGTTAGACTATTTGGAATAGTTAAAGTGCCTGTTTGTTGGAATTTCAAAGTGTTTTTAAGGGTTTTCCTGTGTTTGATTTTGTTGAATTATTACGAAGTTTTAAACGGTGTATGGAATATTTCAAGCTTTGGTTCTTATAAATATTTAAAAGGTGTTTGAATTCTTGTGAATGTATATTTTTATTTTTCGGGATCTTTTCTCATCAATCGAATATTAATTTATTAGTTTTTTTGAATAAAATCTTTGTTATAAGTGGAAAAAGAGTATACCGTGAATATTATCATATAAAATACCCATCCATACAACGTATTACAACTCCAGTATAAGTCGTTCTATCATCACGAAGCAACAACAGCAGACGTAAGTACAAGATTTATTTTTATTAGTTATTTTTCCCTTTTCTAGACTAACCAATTAAGAGCTACGAATAATTTGAGAAATCCATCCCAATAGTAGAATTTTCCTCCCTCGTTTCAACATCAGCCCATTCACACCCCTGTCCCGAGTAATTTTCCGAACTCAGAAACAGGGTTGCGTCTTCAGTGTTCCACGTCATATTGTGTACAAGGAAAGATAGTCCTTCCTTGACCAGAGTACTGGAGCCTAATAACTGAAGCGCTCAACAAGCGTGTAAATTTGTTTTGGAAGAAATTCCAAACGCAAGTTTGACGTAACAGGAGGAACGTCAATGTTGCTGGCGTGGCTAGTGCTCGGGTGCTCAGCACTTTTTCTCTGAGTTCCTGAGTTGAGAAGCTCAGTGCGAAGGTGTTTGATTAAATCATTTTTTTCCGTGATATCCTGGATTAGTGCTTGTATTGTTTCTTGTTGTTTGTTGATTTCTTGCTGTAATTTTTCCAGGGATAGAGCTTCTGGTGTAGTGTCCATGTTGTCATCATCTGGAAGAGGAGTGGTTTCACGTTGATTTTCTTCTTCGTTTTGGTCATAGCTACTTTGGGGTTAGGTGAACATGAGACAATTTTCCTTGGATTTGTTTTGGGATTATTATTCCCAGAAAAGTAGTTTCTGCTGATTTTTAATATGTCCTCAGGGGATATTTTTGAGGTATCTTTTTTATTCCGCGTAATTAAATCATCGGCTGCCATGAAGCCTGTAGGGCTAGATTTGGTTGTTGAGCATGTGTCAGTTTGGAAGTTAGGTTGCATGCGTTGATATGCTGTAGCTTTTATCCATTATTAGAATTAGGTTATTTATAACTAAAGGTGAGGAAAATAGGTAAGATGCACTATACTAGTATTTTTTCAACTATGTGTCGTGAGAAAATTGGCTGGATTATAGACAATAGTCATAAAAGTTTTCGGACGTGCGGGAGTACGTGCGATACGAACGCCGTTGCGTGAGCGACTGGCAACTCCTTAGACCACTCGACTATTGAGCCCTTTGTAAGTACTTATTTTGATTGTCTATTTGAAGTATAGTAAAAGTCTAAATGTGAAAAAATGTTAGACATTTACATAATTGCATCTAAAATTATTAAACTATAAACACGTTCCGATGATTTTCACGGGAATTGATTGTTTTAATTGTTACGTATTGGCTCACAAAGATTTTGCATGTTACCATCTTGACGTATGTACATCGCACTGGTTAAGCAATCGATCTTTCGAGGTATTTATTTAAATAATTTTAGACGTAATTATACAAATGTACAAAGTCACAACATGTTTAGACTTTCCATATACTTCAACCCCCCTCCCGGTACTTCTTTATCCTCGTTTCGTTCTTTTTGCTGTTCTTTCTGCTGTGTTTCTGTGCGGCCTTCCTCGAACTCGGTTGGTGCAGATGGCCTTCTTGCTTCCTATCGTCGGCTCGTTGCTGGCGTGCTGCTTCCTCGTATTGTGCTTCTTGTGAATCTTTCCTTTGCATCTTCCACCTTCCCTTCCGCTTGGCGATCCTCGTTTATTACGCCTATTATAAGGCGCATATTAAGGATGTACTACCTCTTCTCCTCTAGACTTCCGACCTATCTCGATACTCTGTGCGTTTGCCAAGATGGTGGAAAGGCTGGTGCACGCGCCGCTCTTGGGGTCGTTGGAGGCCCATAACCTGCTTGATCCTTTACAGGCGGGGTTTCGGGAGGGTCATAATACTCAGACAGCCTTGCTCAAGTTCACTGATGACGTGAGGCTTGGTATGGACAAGCGGCAGCTGACGGTTGCTGTGTTTTTTTACTTCAGCAAGGCGTTTGATACGGTCTGTCATAATACACTTCTGCATAAGCTGTCCATGCTGGGCCTTGCGTCGTCGACCTTGAGCTGGGTTTGGTCTTACCTTTGCGGGAGATCGCAGGCGGTTCGCTTGCCTGATGGTCGGGTCTCTGAGTGGGCGCCAGTCTCTTCTGGGGTCCATCAGGGGAGTGTACTCGGCCCGTTGCTTTTCTCTCTCTATCTGTATCTGTAAGATCCCTGCCTGGGATCTTCCGCAGCTGTCAGTACTTTTTATATGCTGATGATCTGGTTGTTTATCGGCGCTCCTCTCCGGAGGAGCTCGTCGACTCGATTGCGCTTCTTAACGCTGACGTCGCGCGAATTGATGGCTGGGCAGTGGATAATTCCTTGTCGCTCAATGCTGCGAAGACGGATGCGATGGTTCTTGGTATCCCAAGGTTACTTAGCCAACTTGACTTGACCTCCCTCCCCCGCCTCTGTGTTTCTGGGCAGCCTATTTGGTTTGTTGCCTCCAAGCGCTATCTTGGGGTCATCATTACGCCATCGCTGGACTGGGGGTTGCAGGTCTCGTCGGTTCGTAGACGCGTCTTCGGGGCGTGGGCACAACTTAAGCGATTTGCGGAGGTGCTTGATGCCACTTCCCGAGCTTGGCTTGCGCGTATTGTGATACTTCCACATCTTGACTACTGCTCGGCTGTGTTGTGTGACGTCAGCGGTGAGCTTAACACCAAGCTTCAGCGTGCCTGCAATACGGTTGTGCGGTTCGTGCTTGCACTACGTCGGCGCGATCATGTGTCTGTTGGTCGGCGTTCGCTTGGATGGCTATCGGTGGCGAATAGGCGTAGGTACTTCGTGTAGTTTTACGACCCCAACACTCAAATTTTCGGTGCTTTTTCGGTGCTTTCGACCAAAATTCCGGTGTATTTAATATTCAAAAACCACTCAGTGATTTTTCAGTGTTTCCGTCGGTGTTCAGACCTGCTAGGGAGTATTATTTTCAGATTTGCGATGATGACGCTAGAATCATAAATGTCAATGCCAGATATCCAGAGAGTACACATGACAGTTTCATCTGGAGTCAATGTGACGTGTTACGCATCATGCGTGAACATTATCAAAGGAATCAAAGATTGTTTTTGATAGGTAAGAAATTCAGTAAGTTATGTTACGAAAGATGTATAAATCTGTTATTTTTATGTTTTATAGGTGTCTCCGGTCACGCATTGAGGCCATGGTTAATCACACCAGTACTCCACGCTCTTGAAGGATCTCCAGAGGAATATTTCAGCAATCGATTAACGACAGTTAGATCACTTATTGAAAGAGTGAACGGAATTAAAAAAATAAGGTTCCGATGTTTGCTGAAACACAGACTACTTCATTTTAGACCAGTATTCTTCAGAAATAATAAATACGTGTTGTGTATTACACAATATGTGTATCGAATACAACGTCCCGGAGCCTGAAGTTGAAGAGCAAGATGCCAACATAGATTTTGGACAAGCAGGCCCTGAAGATAACTTGTCGGAAAATCTCCACGATGATTTTGTTCTTCAAGCCAGGAGACAAATGCGGAACACAATTGTTCAATATTTGTGGAATCGCCGACATTTGCACATGAAAGGTTTGAACCAACCACGTTAAAAATATCATAAACTATTATATTTTATTTTATGCGTTGTATAGTAATGTGTTACATATTATTTCAAATAATAATAATATTGTATTTTGTGTCATGCCGTCATATATAAGAACTTTTCGGAATTCCTTAATTTTGCTTACTTGTAGAGGAACGTTTGTTTTTGTGGACATTTTTTTCCACATTTTCATGTCAGGACATATCCATATCAGGTCTAAAACATCGAAATATTCAGAGATTAAAACTGAATTGTATCTATTATTCGAAACTATTTTGAAAACATGTATATTATACGTGATTTCAATAATAGATAATAGATATAATTCAGTTACTACCAAACTATATATTATATAGTTTGTAGGTATTGTTGGAGTAATTGATTTTATCGACCTGCGTAAAACATCTGACTAGTCATGAAGGACTACAGATTCTGTTTCTTTTCTCGTTTGTCTTTTGTCTGTGACTTTTCCTCTGACACCGAATGTACGCGGATAAAATGTTCCCGAATAAATCGTTTTATTAATCACACATCCCACGTGGAATTTCATCTGGATTTATAAAACTCAACAGGTTATGGGCCCAGGTCTAATGTATGATAAATATTTTTGGGAAAAGCGGATCGTGAAGTCGAGAATTGGAAAAATCTAGAGACACAGAATTTTGACGTTATCTCCCAGCCTTGTGGAATAGTGGAAACGAATAATCGTCAAGATGGAAAGCGAGATTACAAGAGTTGCTAAGCTGACAAATAAAGAGACCTGGGCGGTTTGGAAGTTTCAAATACGAGTGATCCTAAACTCTCACGGTGCTTGGGAAGTTGCGTCTGGGACGAACACGGAACCGGTCCTTGAAGCAGGCGCGGGCGATGCAGCGAGAGCGTCACACGCCAGGGAACTCGTCGCATGGAAGAAAATCGATACAACGGCTCAAAAAGTGATAGTGACAACCGTCGGGCCACAAACAACGCTACACATAATAAACTGCTCATCCGCCGCAGAAACGTGGCAGAAATTATCATCGATTTACGAGCAGAAATCTGAAGCAAATGTACATATGCTTCAACAGGATTGGTATAATGCCTCGAAACCGAAATCGGACGACATCTCAACACACATTGCGAAATTGAATGATATAGCGCATCGTCTGAAACTGATGGGTGAGGAAATTTCTGATTCGATGATGATAACGAAAATACTGATGACTTTACCCGAGAATTTCCGATATTTCGTGAGCGCGTGGGAGTCGGCCCCAGCGGGAGGGCGCACGCTTGACAATTTGAAGGCGAGACTTATACCAGAAGAGTCAAGAGTCAACGTAAAAGATGATAAGAGCGGAAATGCTCTAGCATCAAATGCGCAACGCGGTGAATTCAAGCGCGGCAGAGGCGGAAAATATCGAGGCGCATCGAATAATTCGACGAAATCTGGAAAATGTTATGTCTGTGGTGAAGCTGGACATTGGGCGAGAGAATGTTCACAACGAAAAGGGGACGAAAACGCAGGAGGATCGAGACACGCCCGAGCAACTGAAAAAAAACCATACGGCGAAGGATTAGTAATCGTGGCTCTCCAATCAATTCTGATGCAACCTGTGCAAGATGCAGGCTGGGTTATGGACTCGGGAGCCAGCGACCACATGTGTTGTCGAAGAGATTGGTTTCTGACGTACGAAACTTTTGATTCTCCTACTCCTGTGAGCATAGGCGATGGCGGTCTCATCGAGGCATACGGAAAGGACTGCATAAATATAAACATGTTCAACGGAGAAACCTGGAAACGGAATCATCTCGTCGACGTTCTATACGTCCCAAAACTGAAATATAATCTTTTCTCAGCTGGCACAGCTCTTGATAAAGGCCTCGATATGCAATCGACGAGCACAACCTGCGAACTGCTGAGAAACGGATGTACGATCGCAACGGGAACTCGTCAAGGAAAACTCTTGAAAAATCAAGTTCAAAGTTGAGGAGTCAGCGTGGTCGAATTGCATCGAGAATTTACCAGAGGCATATATAAGCTCGACAGACACGCTACAAAACTGGCACGAAAAATTGGCTCATCAGAATTTCAGACACGTGAGGCACATTCTCAAGAGGCTCGAAATACCAATCAAAGAAGACAAAGATCCGTTTTGCGAAGTATGCACTGTGGGAAAAATGCACCGACTTCCATTCCCGGAAAGCAATTCGAAGTCCGAGAGCATTGGCGAAATCATACACGCTGATCTTTGCGGACCTATGCCCACGAAATCTATCGGAGGATCAAGGTATTTTCTACTAATAAAAGACGATTACTCGCATTATCGCGAGGTATATTTCTTTGAGAGCAAATCTGAAACAACGAGATACATAGAGAAGTTCTTCAAAAAGGCGGAGCAACATTGTCCAGGAGGCATTCGAGTATTTCGTACAGATAATGGACTAGAATTTATTAATAATGAGATGAAAACATTGACGGATCAACTAGGAATTCGACACCAACGAACGGTCGTGTATACCCCGGAAGAAAACGGATCTGCAGAAAGGGACAACCGCACCCTGAAGGAAGCAGGCAGAACGTTTATGCTCGCGAGAGGATTCGGTACGAAATTTTGGGCAGAAGCAATTAACACGGCCGTAGCTACTCTGAATCTGACTGGAACGAGCAGCATCAAAGACGCCATCAGAGATATGGTTCGGAAGAAAACCGGATGTAAGAAATCTTCACATTTTTGGAGAAGAAGTATTCACGCATGTACCGAAGGAAAAACGTCACGCATTCGACGCAAAAGCGAGAAGAGGTTTTTTCATCGGCTACGGAGAAGAAACTAAAGAATACCGGATTTGGTATCCCGATGATAGAAAAATTGCAACTGCGAGAGATGTTGTTTTTTCTGGAAAAGTGCACCACGGAATTTCGAAAAAAGATCCGGAAAACGACGAGGCATGGTTGGACGAGGAACGTGACTCAGAAGATATTGAAAATCGCATCGAAGCAATTGAGCGCGACGATGGATAAGACGCTGAGCAACCAGAGAATAACGTACAGCCAGAAGGAGAAGATATACAAGAGATTGAACAAGACAATCCCCAAGTCGAACCTGAACGAGCAGCGACAGAAGCAAATCGCAATGACAGAAGAAATAACGATGAAGACGAAAGTTACAGACTCCGAGACAGAACAACGCTGAAACCACCTAACAGATATACCGATTTCATTAACAGTATATTTCTAGCTGAAAATCAGGAGCAACAAGAGCCACTCTCGTACAAAGAAACTATAAAAAGTGAGGAAGCAACGAAGTGCAAGAAAGCTATGGATGAAGAATTCGAATCCCTTTTCCGAAATAACGTATTTGTTCTCGAGGAAGCAGACGATGACTCGAGAACGATAGATTGCAAATGGACATTCAAATTAAAGAGAGATGTAAACGGGAAAATCAATCGTTATAAAGCGAGACTCATCGCACGCGGATTCACGCAACGTGAGGGAATCGACTATCAAGAGACTTATAGTCCCGTGGTACGTTTTGATTCGATCCGGACCATACTCGCCATAGCCGCGAGTGATTAAATGAAAATCAAGCAATTCGACGTCAAAACGGCGTTCTTGTACGGTGATATCGAAGAAATAATCTACATAAACCAACCGGAAGGATATGAGGACGGGACCGGAAGAGTTTGCAGACTAAAACGAAGCCTGTATGGTCTCAAACAATCTTCTGGTTGCTGGAATCGACGCTTTACTGAATTTCTGAAGAAATTTAACCTGAGAGCAACGAACGCGGATCCCTGCGTATTTACCAGTCAAGATAAGAACGAGAAACTGATGTTAGCAATCTATATAGATGACGGTCTCATCGTCTCTCAGAATCAAGCATTGATAAACAAACTTCTTGATGACCTCAAGACGGAATTTGAAATAACACATAACGACGCGAATCTATTCTTGGGCTTGCAAATAGAGTGCGTGTATAGTCGAAAGTCCTTCACTGCGAAGTTCCTTCGTAGTTCCGTATTTTAAATCAAGATCAAGGGATGATCAAGGAGTGAGATGGATTTACCCTTTTTTTACGTAAATAAATGTTAAAGTTTATTGGTTCTGGTGGGAAAAGCCTGTCGGAATAAAAACCCACGCGAAAATACAATTGCGTTATTTTAGGAATTTACATCAGTCTTAGCGTTAGAATGAAAACTAATTTTCAGTTAGAATAAACTGTTAGAATGATGGCGCGCGTATTGTGTTCGATTGCGTCGTTTCTGTACCAGGTAGGATCTTGGGCTGTTGCCGTCCTTTAGATAAAACAACGATTATTAAGGATCCAAGAATCTAGGGCTGTTGCCGTTCTCGCGATCTCCTTAACACGTATGTAATTTTCGTCAACCTCGTAGCAGGTTGGTTGCGTATATGCCTTGTGGTTCACTGTGAAAACTGTGCGTCTTCGCTCGTCGCCGGGCGACGACTCACTCTCCATGTATATAGGCACGCGCGTACCGACTGCCCGCGTGAGACCTGGCATCAGCACGAGCGAGAGTCGACCGCGCGCCGAGTTTAAGCGGCCACAACAGCGCGACACAAAAACATCTCCAAACACCAAACAGTGCGCGAGGGATGGTTCGGCTCCCAGTTAGGAGCCTGATGTATCTTTCGGTATCTACGAGACCGGATATAACATTCGCGGTTCATCAAGCAAGTAGATATTTGGAGAATCCCACAAAGAGCCAATGGAAAGCTGTAAAGCGTATCATCAAATACCTTAAGGGTACAACCGGGTATGGTTTATATTTCGAGTATGGCAAAACCAAGGAACTGCTCGCATATAGCGATGCAGACTACGCGGGAGAAATAGAGACTCGGCGATCAACGACTGGATTTGTCTTCAAATTTGCCTCAGGAACGATATCATGGAACTCTCTCTCTGTTGCTCTCTCAACTACTGATGCGGGGTATATGGCTGCTTGTCAGACCGCGAAGGAGATAGTATGGACAAAGGCTCTTATTAAAGAACTTTTAAACATCGACGATGTTCCAACGATATTGTATATGGATAACCAGAGCGCAATATGCCTCGTGAAAAATCCTGTGTTTCACAAGCGAGTGAAACAGATCGACGTTCGATTCCACTATGTGCGGGAACAATATGCTAAGAAGAATTTCTCACTGGAGTACGTGGCATCGAAGGAGCAGCAGGCGGATATTCTAACGAAACCATTGCCTCGACAACAATTTCAACACAATCGCGATGAACTGAGAGTCTGTAGAGATAAGAATCACACTGATGAAGAAAAAAGAGCTTGAAGATAATCGATAAAGTCAAAGCGGGAGTGTTGGAGTAATTGATTTTATCGATCTGCGTAAAACATCTGACTACTCATGAAGGACTACAGATTCTGTTTCTTTTTTCGTTTGTCTTTGAATGTACGCGGATAAAATTTTCCCGAATAAATCGTTTTATTAATCAAACATCCCACGTGGAATTTCATCTGGATTTATAAAGCTCAACAGGTATAACGCTGAAATTGTATCACGGTGTAATAGTTAATAACTTAACAGTTAAATAACTTAACTATATCTATGATATGACCTTTTCTTTAATATGCCTCGCAATTTTCTACTCTGACTTGAACTGGCTATATGACCAAAATATATTTTACAATTAAATATATCGTACGAGCTGTACCGAAATTATATATTAACGGCCAATTTCCGGTTTATATTATTTTTATGTCGTAAACTGAGGAACGCGAGATAGTTTTTTCATCGAAATTCGGCAATAATTTTTTTATCGTCAAATGGATTTTTTTTTTACATCCCATATGAATTAGGAGTACCTGTTGTACCGATAGAGCAATATTCGCAAAAAGAAATCGGATCTTAGAAAAGATGTTTGTTTCTTTCCTCAATCAGGCGAAGTGAGCCGTATGGAAAAAAATAAACGCCATACTCGGTGAAAATGTCTTATATGTCATCAAACAATTCTGATCCAAAAAGCAGACGATCCTATTAGGTATAATATACGAAAAAAAGAATTCGGAAAGCTCAAAGGAATTAGGGAAAAGATCTTGTGAAAAACCGATTTATTTGTCCAAAAATGAGCTCTACATTTTTTTATCCAAAAAAATTAGAGAACATACCTAAACCATAGGGACACACTATACACGCAACATAAAATAATATAACGTACAGAGATATTTTGTATCAGATTTGGTAAAAATCGGCAACTTGATCTGAATTTTATTAAAATATTACATTTTTGTGTTCACAATTGTATTTTAATTTTAAAGATATAAGAAATAGTGATCTTTTTGTTTTAAAAAGATTGTGGAAAGTGAGCAAGATATGATATACAAGTATAACATAATTTTTTAATTTCCTTAAAACAAAAATGCAAAGTAGAGTTTTTCACATTGATTCTTCATTGTTTTTAAATTTTTACATAGGTTCCTCTATGAGAAAGCCAAATTCAATAAATATTCCACCTTATAGAGTAGTTATATAAAGATTAAAAAATAATCAGGAAGCTATTTGCAAAGTTCTACTTTACATCCTTTTTGGTAAGAAAGTCCGCTATTCGTGCCATAGCATCAGCCTGCTTTTTAGCAGCATCAGTTTGTTCTTTCATAATATTCACTTGTTGTTGTAAGAGTTCTATCTTCCGATTATAATACCTCTCTCGATGATTGGCACAATCCCGTGTAGGACTTTCCGACATCGCCCTCCCAATGTATAGAGACTTATCAAGTCTGGTTGATCATGAAAGTCGTCTTCTTTTATTTGGAATTTCAATAGGTGACTTTTTGACGTTAGAGCAGCGCTTTGTAACTGATTGCTGCATTACAGATGAACTTGGGATTCTTGTCGAAGAATTAGTAGGCTGCTGCACATCTAATTTTTCCGGTGATTCTTCTCTCAGTGCCTTGAAAACTACGAAAACATCTTCATCAAAGTACTCCAGTTCTTCGGTGTCCCCAAAATCCTGTAATATACAACAAACATATTTCAAAGGTAATGTTATTTAATCTATTGCGCACATATGAAATATTATTTCTATTGTTCACCTTACGAATTCAAGTTTATTTTCAGGTACGTTACCGTGCCGTGTAATGCTTCCTTGGGGCACGTGAGCAATCACAGACTCGTCGAATTCAGAAAAAACTGCTTTACACGGCGGTCCTCCTCCAGTTTGTCGTCGGTATCGTCTAATCTCAGCAGCCTTTTTTTGCGTTCGACCTCACGTCTTGGTAACACTGAATAAACAAATATACAATTAATTTGTCGAGTACGAATCATCCCGAGTTTATAAATCACGAAACCGCAGCCGTAATATTTTATTTATGAGGCATTTCATACCAATACAGCCAACCAAGAAAAAAATTCTCATCAAATTTCTAAAAATCAGGTTGACTGGTTCTAATAGATACATCGGATATCATATTCCAAAAAAAAAGTTTGCCGGAATTCGTCAATTTTTTCATGTTTTATTTAATCTGTAATATCTCGGGTATGATTAATCATATCGGCATGTCTAAAATACGAAAGAGTGCGTTTTTTCATGACCAAAAAGAAAAGTATTCATAATCATTTCTGTAATTTTGGACCATATTTTACGGTAACATCAACGAAAATATATTTTTTACGGGAAGGACTTCCGATATCGTCGTCGCAAAAATTGTCTCAAATTCTGAAAATGATATTTATTTTTGGTATACACACCCATACATCCGGACGCCGGCTAAAAATTGCTTTTCTCTGCGTTTTCGACTATTTTAAGTATGTTGACATTAAAATCTCGATTTTTTTTTACGAAAACCTAGCTTTCCCTACACTGAAGCAAAAATTGACCCAATCGGACTAGATTTATGGGTTAAATGAAAAATCGTCAATAACAAAAAACCATAACATGCTTTTCTTTTTAAATATTATAGACCAAACGTGTGATCGGATTTGAAGACAAATCCTCTCACAATATAACTGATACGTTTCTCCCAATATAACTGATACGTTTCTCCCATTTTGAATAGTCCGCGTTTTTTTAAACAGCTACATTTATATTATATTGGGTTGTTGATTGGCTTATGAGTGAACAGAACGACTTGGCAATACTGCATGCAAGTCGCATACGAGAAGACGTTCGAAAGCCATGTCGAACGAATTCGAGAATACCATCTTTTTGTTTCGTTCGACTCCATCCTTCGATCGACTCGACTGCTCGCCCGAATCTCGAGCGTACTCGAGAATCGGGCCCCTGGTCTTCAATTCGGACATTTAAATTCTCGTGCCGAAATCCATAGAGTGCGTTACAGCTTTTATTTAGGACTGCAACACACGGCACTTCAGTGAATTATTAAATTGCTGCCGGTGAACGCCGATGGTAAGCGGTAAGCTTTTGCTGTAGTTAACACGGCCGTCGGCAACCTCCGAAAGACCGCCGGCAGAATGCTGTTGGAGTCTCGTGGAGGCAAAGACAGTGAACGGACGTAATATAGTGTCCTCCGTATTCTGTGTACCGATTTCCGATCTATCGGGAAATTTTTAACGGCTAAATAGTGTCAAAAAGTGAACGATACGATACTTCCCCATGTGACATCCGGGATTTACAATATACGAGATGTGTACGCACGAAAAAACTTAATAAATTCTCATCGAAAGCTGGCTTAACTACCAAACAAAGGGCCATGGCGCCCCCACTATCTAGTTTGCGTGGTAAATTATCAAACGATAAGGTAAGCGAGGAAGACCTCCTAAAAAACATCCGAAGGCGGCAAGAGCCAAAAATGCCTAAACTTAATACCCAAAGTCTGGACAGACTATTCAAATTAACATTAAAAGAAGTAGCTGAAAGGAAAAACACTTCAAAAATAATGCCGAACCTCGGTGCAATAAAGAAATCAACTACAGCGACGCCATCTATTGCTCACCCTCCCCAGACAGATAACCAGTTACCGACTGACTCTTGGGAACTGCCAAAAAAAACTGCTCGCAAAAGGAGGGCAGCACCATCAATACTATTGTGGGAAATGTCACGCTCAGGTTGTCGCAGAATGAATGAATCCACAGTAGTTTTAAATAATAACTTTTAATGCACAAATCTTTTATATTTTTGAGGTAAGCGATGAGGTCGCGTCTTTTCATAAAGTCGTTACAAAAACAATCGTTGACAATGAATATATTTCGATGTAAGGAAAGCTGGGTCGGGATCCTACGCCTAGCCTGTGGCGAGTCGTTTCTCGCTTCCTATTGGTCGGCTCGAAAGCATAGGCGTCGGTGCGGCAATAAACTGAAAGGCGCCACACTACTCCCCCGCGAGTGACTTAAGTCTTTGAGTTAAGGTGCGAAACTAACACTCTTTTTCCTTGAATATGTTCTTCTTTCTTCAGGGCGTTGATAAGGTGGTACCGTTGGTGCAGCTGAAGTAACTGGAGGTTGCAAAGGACGAGAAATTGGAGTTTGTCCCGTACGTGAAATTGGACCTTTCGTTGTACGAGAAACTGGAGTTTTTTTCTCTGATTCCGGAGTCCAAGGAGTCTTTTTCTTTGGTTTTCTCGCTGATTTACGAGTAGGTGCAGACTGTTGCGGCGATACCGGAGTAGATGTCGATTGCTGAGGCGAAACTGGGGCTGGAGAAGGTTGCTGAGGCGAAACTGGAGCTGGAGAAAGTTGCTGAGGTGAAACTGGAGCTGGAGATTGCGTTGGCGCTCGACTCGGAGCAGGCGGTTTTGCAGCAGGCAATTGCGTGGGTGCTGGCTGTTGCCTTGCAACAGGCGGTTGCGCTGGTGCAGGCGGTTGCGCTGGCACAGGCGGTTGCGCTGGCACAGGCGAATGCGCTGCTGTGGACGGCTGTGCTGGAGGTAAAGCTGGAGGCAAAACTCCTTGTTGCGGCGCTTCAAACTGCGGCTCCGATGTTTCGAAAAAGGCAGGCTTTAGTCTCTCCGTGCTGATAGTTTCAGCCTGACCTTTGACATTCACGAGGAATACAAAGTCCGTAATTCTTTCGAGTACCTCATAAGGTCCTTCGTAGGAAAACTCCAAGGGCTTTTGCACCGCGTCCACTCGAACCCACACGTGCGTACACGTGTACAGCGTTTTGTGAGCGAATGGTTTCCTTTTGTTGTGGTGCGCTGCCGGTGCTGATCGCACGCTTCGCATGAGCTCTCGAAAATGCTCTACGAAAATCTGCGGGTCTGCCGAGGGTTCTTCATCGATGAAAAACTCACCTGGGAGTCGCAGAGTCGTACCATAAAGAAGCTCGGCTGCTGTAGCCTTCAAATCCTCCTTGTACGTAGTCCTAAGTCCTAGAAGTACGACTGGGAGAACGTCGATCCCATTCGCGTTTCCGTGACAAGTGATTGCTGTCTTGAGTGAACGATGCCAACCTTCAATCATGCCGTTGGAGGCAGGATGATACGAGGTGGTTCGTGTGCGCTCGCAACCAATTAGGTTCGTCAACGCTTTGAAAAGTTGAGACTCGAACTGGGATCCTCGGTCAGTGGTGACGATCGCTGGTGCACCAAACCGTGAAACCCATGCGCTGAAGAACGCTTTGACGACGGTGTCGGCCGTTATGTCGGCGATTGGCACTGCTTCTGGCCAACGTGTAAAACGATCGATCATCGTCAGCAGGAATCGATAACCTTGGCACGTCGGTAATGGTCCAACGATGTCGAGATGGATGTGGTAAAATCTCGATTCCGGAATTGCGATGTGCTGTGGTACGTTAATATTGTGCCGAGAGATTTTTGCTCGTTGGCAAGGTAGGCAAGTCCGCGCCCACTCGATGACGTCACGATTCATGCTAGGCCAAACGAAACGTCGACTGATGAGTTTCTTCGTTGCTCGACCGCTTGGATGTGAAAGGCCGTGTGCCATGTCGAAGACACGTTTTCGCAGCGATCGAGGGACGTACGGTCGGATTTCGGGTCCAGAAATATCACAGTATATACCGATTTCCGTTCCATCGACGCGAATTTTCCGAAGGTCCAGCGATGACGACGATCCAGGTTCCAGGAGACGTTTCAGCTCTTCGTCGTTGTCCTGATGAAGTGCGAGATCCTCCGTGCTTACGGCGACAGGCATGTCAATCGCAGCTACGCGAGAAAGACCGTCTGCCACGGTATTATCCTTGCCGGCAACGTATTCGATGTTTGTTGTGTGTTGTCCGATGAAATCTAGTTGTCGTTGTTGTCTCGGGGAAGCTTGACTCGATTTCTGCATAAAAGCGTACATCAGAGGTTTGTGGTCCGTGAGGATGCTGAATTGACGAGCTTCCACGATGTACAAGAAAAACTTCACGCTACTGTACATCGCTTGCAACTCACGATCGTACGTCGAATAGCGAGTTTGAGTCTCGGTGAATTTTTTAGAGAAAAATCCCAAAGGTTGCCAATCATTTCCTCGACGCTGCTCCAAGACTGCTCCCATTGCTTTGTCGGAAGCGTCGCTTTGAATTCGAAGAGGTGCGTTTCGGAGAGGATGAGCAAGCAAGGTAGCTTCAGTCAGCTGTTGGCGACTTTTCTCGAAAGCTTCCGTTGTTTCAGGTGTCCAAACGATCGGACGCTTGTCTTTTTTCTTGGCGCCGGCCGTCAGTGCATGAAGTGGAGCTTGAATTGTCGCTGCGTTCTTGAGAAAACGTCGGTAAAAATTTATCGCTCCAAGAAAACGACGAAGTTCGCTGACGTTTGTCGGTTTCGGGAAATTCTTGATGGCGTTTACGCGATCTTCAAGAGGCTTCGTTCCATTCTTCGAGATGTTGTAGCCAAGATAATTTACCTCTTTTGCTCCGAAAACACATTTCGAGACGTTGATCGACAATCCGTGTTTAACTAAACGCTCGAAAACAGCTCGAAGATGCTCTTCATGCTCTGCGGCGTTTGCTGAGGCGATGATAATATCGTCGATATAGCAGTGGCAAAAGTTCAGGCCACGTAGAGCCGAATTCATCAGGCGCTGGAAAGTTTGCGCAGCGTTTCTCAATCCGAAAGTCATCACGTTGAATTCGTATAGTCCGAAAGGCGTTATCACGGCAGTTTTCGGGCGATCTTCCGGTGCAACCGGAATCTGGTGATAAGCGCGTATCAAGTCCAACGTTGTGAAGATTTCGCATCCGTCCAGCATTTGCGAAAAATCGTGGAGGTATGGGATTGGATACTTGTCTGGTATCGTGACTCTGTTCAGGCGTCGATAATCACCGCAAGGTCTCCAATCTCCATTTTTCTTCGAGACGAGGTGAAGAGGACTAGCCCACGGTCCGCTCGAAGGTTGGCAAATTCCTTGTTCAAGCATAAAGTTGAACTCGTTGCGTGCAGCTTCGAGTCTCTCGCCGGTGAGACGTCGAGCTGGCTCAGAAACAGGCGATCCGGTCGTTACGATGTGATGCTGAATCTGATGAGTCGTTTTCTTTCTGTTTATAGGAACTGTGATATCGTGGAACTCTTCCAGTAGTTTTCTGTAAGGTCCGTCTTTGGTTGGGTCGATCGATGAGATGGATTTTTGCTGAGTTTCGACTATTTCTCCGATCGAATGTAATTGCGTTACGTTATCAGTGAGTCGTCTATGACGAAGATCAACTAACAAACTATAATAAAAAATAAAATCAGCTCCAAGGATCGCTTGAGAGACGTTTGCGACTACAAAGATCCACGGAAACGGTCTACGTAGACCGAGGTTTAGCGTAATCAAAATCGCGCCGTACGTGTCGATCAAGGATCCGTTAGCTGCATAAAGTTTAAAGTCTTTTATAGGCAGTCTTTTACCTTTAGGAACTCGAGATTTCGGCAGTACCGACAGATCTGCGCCCGTATCTATCAGGTACCTAGTATTAGTTTTTTTGTCGGTTATCACAAGGCGGTAATGGCAAGGGCCGTCGGCTACCGCCAGCTCACGAGACGGCTCCGTTAGTTTTCCGAATGGTGAGACGACCAAGAACACGGCTCGCGACATTTACGTGCGTTTTCACCGAATTTCTCGTGGTAATAACAGAGCTCGTCGTGATCGCAGGGCTCCCGGTTTGGCGTCTGACGGCGCGAAGACGACCTGCCTCGGCTGCGATTAGGGCTTTGTCGTTTTTTATCTTTTGATTTAAGCTCACCAATTTCACGCGCCATCTCCTTGAGTTTTTTAAGCACTTCCGAAAGCGCAGGATCCGCAGGGGCGGGTGGGTGGTTTTCTTTCCCCACGTGCGCGACAGCTCCAATCGTCGGTTTTGAAACTTCCACAATTTTGTCAGCTTGCAGGGCGAGTTTTGCCAAATCTGTAACTTCGCTGATGGCAAGAATCCCTTTGACGTTTTCCGGAAGGTGCTCGAGAAACAGCGTACGGAGCACAGTATCATTGCACTGACCGGCGGAAAGGTTGCGGAGTCTCTGAAGAAAATTGGATGGCTTTTCGTCTGTATATTCGTGCCCTCTCAATAGTCGACGGAGCTTGGATTCTGATGTCTCGCCAAAAGAACTGATGATTCTCTCTTTCAGCGCGTCGTATTTACCATTTAGTGGTGGAGCGGCTATAATGTCAGAGATAAATGGCAGTATCGTTTGGTCTAGATTAACTACAATATACCTGTATTTAGTCAAGTCGGCTGTGATGTGCGAGATGGCAAAAGCGGCTTCGGCTTGTGCGAACCATAGTCCAGGGTTCTCCTTCCAGAACGGTGGCAGCTTGACAGTTCGAGCTACGTTAATACCGAGAGGATCTTCAGACGGAGGCGTATCGTGTGGAGCTAAAGCGTAATTTTGAGCTTGTGCTCGCCGGAGTGCATCCTGGTTTGCTGCGGCATGCAGCCTCGCTCTCTCTGCAGCCATGGCTCGTTCCTGTGCTGCGATGCGCTCTGCGTCTGCCAAACGCTCTGCTTCCGCCTGGTCGGTGGCGGCTTGTTCTGCAGCAGCCCGTTGCATAGCGGCCTCGCGCTCAGCCATTTGTCGCTCGTTCTCGATAAGCATTTGATTTTATCGTCCAGCGGGACGAATTACTATGATGCGGGAACAAAATCACACGAGACGGTGCTCGATGCTTCCGCGAAAAAATGACGCAACAGGTGTGTCGTTTTGGCGGTCTAACCTCGAAACTGTCGGACAAAGATCGTGCGTAAATATCACGTCGGGTGTTACCAATCACTGTGGGAAATGTCACGCTCAGGTTGTCGCAGAATGAATGAATCCACAGTAGTTTTAAATAATAACTTTTAATGCACAAATCTTTTATATTTTTGAGGTAAGCGATGAGGTCGCGTCTTTTCATAAAGTCGTTACAAAAACAATCGTTGACAATGAATATATTTCGATGTAAGGAAAGCTGGGTCGGGATCCTACGCCTAGCCTGTGGCGAGTCGTTTCTCGCTTCCTATTGGTCGGCTCGAAAGCATAGGCGTCGGTGCGGCAATAAACTGAAAGGCGCCACACTATCCGATGAAGCAACCACGTCAAATCACTTTGATCCTTTGATGGACACCGATAATGTTGAGGACATAAATGACGATCCCGACACTGATAGTGATGTAGAAGAACCTGCAACTCAACGTGGCAAAAAACTGACCAAACCACCGCCTATTCACACGCAAAAAACGACCTTACGAGATTTTATCCATCTACTCACCTCTAATAGTATCGATAAAAAAAACTTTACTATCACCCAAACAGAGATCGCATCCCACACCATCAGATTGTTAACCCATGAAGATTACAGATCAGTCATTGGAATTCTCAATGCTAATAAGACCGAATACTTCACCTTCACACCGCAAAATTTACGACCGAAATCTCTTATAATTAAAGGTATTAAAGGAGATTTCTCTGATGAAGAAATTCTAAATGAATTAAAGGAACTTGATATTCCTAATGTCAACATCCTCAGCCTCACCAAATACAATTATGACAATTTTAATCAAAACAAATATCATCACTTGGTGCAATTATCTTATGATAGTATTACAGCACATCTACTACAAATTAACAGACTCGCCTGCCAAAAAATCCGATGGGAGCGACTCAAAAAACCGAAATTTTTTCAATGCAAAAACTGCCAAAAACTCGGGCACGCCAGTGTCAACTGTAAATTGGCATATACATGTGTTAAAGGTGCAGAGAACCACGGACCAGGCAACTGCAAAATTTCTAAAAACTCTGATAAATCAGCACTACGCTGTAGTAATTGCAACCAAACAGGACATCCAGCATCCTATAAAGGGTGCCCATATATCAAGTTTGCATTGGAATTAAAAAAAAATCAAGAGCTCATAAAGCACCAAGAACAGCAACAAAAAATCTCGAAAATCGCCACAGCCATCGATACCAGCAACAACTTCCATACATACGCCCAAGCTACCAGGCAAGAGGCCCCACCGCAGCAAGCCGCTACTGCACATTATTCGGCCAACCAAGACAACTTCCGAAGCCCAAAACCCAACCGGTCAACAGCGCCATCTCACGGACAGAACCAACCACCTTGGCTCAACGACTTTAAAAACCAATTGTCAACAATTATAGCCGATCAACTGCAAGCACAACTACAACCAATTGCAACGCAAGTAGCCACTAACACAGCTAAAATAGAATTTCTTCTCTCTACTCTTGGCGCCTCACCCTAAAAATGGCACACAATCCTATTCTTCAACCAGAAATTATAAAAATAGCATCTATAAATGTTAATTCACTTATCGCTAATCACCGCAGATTCGAACTATCCGAATTCGCTAATAATAATAATCTTGATATAATCCTTGTCTCCGAAACTAAACTTAATCCCAGATATAATATGCACTTTAACAATTATAATATAGAGAGAACAGACAGGCCAAACTCCACACAAGGTGGTGGTACGGCAATATTAATACACAACAACATCAAATATGAAAGAATTTCATATCCATCTTCCAATAAAAATGAAATACTTGAATTCACAATCATCAAACTCACCTCCACAAATAACATTAAGCTATATATCATAAGTGCCTATGCAACAAATGACAATCGCAGTTTATTTGTAAGAGAACTAACCGATCTCCTTAGTAAATTAAGACTATATCTCGCTAATAACTATTATATTCTAGCTGGTGATCTCAATATGCGACGTAAAATATGGGGTGACCGCTCCAACAACCAGCGTGGAAAGTTCTTTGCCAGATGGGAGAATAATGAGGCAATTAGATATAAACTTAAAGCTTATGCAGCTATAGAACCAACCTTCAAACCTGCACATACTTATCTCGACATGTGTTTAGCAGACGCTCGTTTGGAAATTTCGAGCAGCACAGGTGATAAACTACAGGTCCTTCCGTATGATAGCGACCACAACGCAATCCATTTTACAATAACTCTCTATGATGGCAACTTAATAATCAATAACCATAGATCCGAACCCAAACGATTCAATTACAAAGCTACTAACTGGGAATCCTTCCATAAAAAGCTATAATCTCTATACACCCTTAATATACCTAATAACATAAATCTATCAATCCCCGAAATCGATAATTTTCTAGTTCAAATTAATTCCATCATAACAGATGCCATCACAGCTACAGTACCCACATTCAAAAAAATTGACTCGACTTATAAATTCAGAACTCGTAAAATCCTCAAATTACAAAAACGCAAATCCATACTTATCTCTATGTTACATAACCTTCAAAGATTCGACCCTACTTCTAAAAATACTATCACAAAAATTGTCTTAAATCTACTGAAATTAATTAAAACTTCTCTTCAATCTGAAATACGCAACATATCTGAAAAATTCTGGTCCAATCAACTAAAAAAAATTGACCACAGAAAAACAGAAACTTTTTTCCCTAAAATAAACTACTTCTTAAGACCCAAGCAACCTCTTAACATTAACAACATACATATAGAAAAAGACAAAGTCGAGCTACTTCAACGTAGTAGCTGCAATCTAAATGAAACCGAGGATTCCGGTAATGAATATATTTTCTCTAAACCAATCGATAAACTTAACATCATAGGAGCCCATTATGAAGCTATAAATTCTCCTCGCTACCTAAACTCAGGCACTAGACTGAGGGATCTTGTGGATGCCCGTGCTACAACAATAAAAAATGAATTTGACATAAACAGGAACAATAATTCCACACATACTATTTTCTCAGATAATAACACAGCTGAGAATCCTGATGAACGAGATATCCCTCCTAATGAACCTCGTATTTTCTGCGACCAACTCGAACTAACAAAAATTGTTAAATCTTTACCCAATAAAACATCAACTGGAATTGACCAAATCCCACCAATTATCCTTAAACACTTACCTACAAACATAATCAAAGCATACGTAATACTTTTTAACAATGCTCTTAATCACAACTATTTCCCTGTAAACTTTAAAAGCGCAAAAATTCTCCCTATACTAAAAAAAGATAAAAATCCTTCCAGACCGGAAAGCTACAGACCAATTAGTCTTACCCCTAGCATCAGTAAAGTCTATGAAGCCGTAATCAACTTGAAAATAAACCTTTTGTGTGCAACTCATAACATCATCCCTGACAACCAATTTGGTTTCAAATACGAGCACTCAACCACACATGCAATACACAAACTTCTATCGGACATAAACACACATATCCACCAAGGTAATTTAGTTGGAGCTGCTCTGCTAGACCTCGAAAAAGCATTCGACTCAGTTTGGCATAATGGGCTACTATACAAATTAAAACAAAAAGGATTTCCTAACTGGTTAATTCAATTAATTTGGGACATGATTTCTAATAAAAAATTTAAAACTTGGGACGGAAAGTTATTCTCTTCCGAAGAATTTTTAATCAAAGAAGGCCTCCAACAAGGCACGGTAAATTCACCTGTGCTGTTCAATATCTACACTAGCGACGTCATTAATCTCTTTGAGCTTAATACAAAAGACAACATCTTCTCTTTAGCTTTCGCCGATGACCTCATTATTTATGTCTCAAATAACCGCCCACCGAAAATACAAAATGAACTTGAATCGCTGGTTGAAAAAATAAACAAATATTATATGTCATGGAACCTTCGTCTCAATCCAACAAAATGCGAAACAATTCTATTCAGAAAACCTATGTTCTATCTCTCTAATAATAAAAAGTTAGGCGCTAGTCAATTCAGTATTGAAGCCACTATATCGGGAACGGAAAACAAAGCTGTCATACCGCATAAGAACTCTGTTAAATATCTAGGCGTAACACTCGATTACCTTCTAAGATTAAACACTCACCTAAAATTACAACTTACCAAAGCTAGAGTAGCATTTAGAGCTAATGCGCGTATTTTTTACAATAGAAACCTAACAAAAAGAACCAAAGTAATACTATATATGTTACTAATCAGGCCTATTATAACTTACGCAGCCCCAGTTTGGTGGAATATAAGCTCCTCTGCAATGGAAGAATTAAGAGCATTTGAACGCAACTGCCCAAGATCTTGCCTCAATCTATATCGATCTGCTCACTCTAATTACACCCATAGAGTCAGCAATAAAATACTATACGATTCAGCGGAAATCCCACGTATTGACTGCTTCACACTAAAACTAACGAGAGACTATTTTAGTAAATTGCCAAATATTGATAATGAAATCAAAAGATCACTTAATCAATTTGATATAGACACAGTAACCAGTCAAACGACAAACGGATATCTCCCCCCACAATCTTTCATATACCTGGATTCATGTGGTATCATTCAAAACTCTGACAACATACCAATCCTTTATCATTGGAAACGTAATAAAGCTGATAAACGCATTTCGTTTAACGCAAATGATTTCATCACTCAAAATGAAAAATTCAAGTTCTCCACAACCCTACCCAAATATAGCCATCTTGATTTTCACCGCCTCAAGATACAAAAATACTGGTGGCTCACTTTTAATGACAAAACCATCATTGATTTATATCAACGCAAACAACGTATAATTAGACAACCTCGATATTAAAGTTATTAATCGATAGTAACAACCTAGTATAAGATACATAGTTTCCTCAAACTACATAGGCCGTTAGCCTATTACTGTATATATGTAAATATGTATTCTTAAGTTCTTATAGTATTAAGTTTAGTTTAAGCTCAGGCGTTGATAGTGTTATAGGGGTTTTTTTTTTAACCAAAGGTTTTTTCCCCATATCTTCCCAGTGCACAAACCTGGGTGTGCCATTATTATTAGGAGCATATTCCTTTTCTACTAAATTTATAATAACTATATATATCGAAAATTAAAGTATGGCGACGAGAACCCTTATGCGCAAGGGCAAGAGCCAAATAAGAATAGTCTAAGGTTATTTTTTTTAAACTGTTTGTATTTTACCTGTACCACAATATTGTATGCATTAAAAAAATAAACGTGTTAAAAAAAAAAAAAAAAAAAAAGCAGAACGCTGTTGTGATATTTTCTCTTAACTCGTGATATTTTCTGCAACCGATAATTTCTCCCGATGGTAGTTGGTAATTTACCGCTGAATTTATCAGTTACCTTTAACATATCGATAAATTATCTATCTTGTTTTTTGTCTAATTAGTTCTAAATCGCGAAAATTCCCACGTCTGTACTCGTCGAGATATTTTTTGACCATGACATTGCAACGTTCTTCCACCCCGAACAACAACCGACGTGGCGCGTTTCCCGTACTATTAACCGCATTTTCTATCGATTGTTTGTTGTCATTTTCTGTCTATTGTACTCTGGTGAAAATATTTCTCTGACTATTTGTCTGAAAAACCCTAACCGGACTATTTCAGTGACTTTCAGAGATTTTATTACATTTTTTTCAAATTTTCTCTGATATTTGTTACATTTTATCAGAGAAATTCAGAGTGTTTTCTTAAAAAATGTAGAAAACTCTGATTCTTTCGGATAAAGTATGTTCAGAGAAAAACTGAGTAAACTTTATCAGAGAAAATACAAGTTATTTTCTGGAAAACTCTGTTTCTCTTGGAAAACGCGAGTTCCTAGAATTTCACAGAACGTACGAGTTTGCTTTATGATCTGCTTCTTCTCTAACTCAAACGAAGAGTTGACTTTCTCAGAGAAAATACGAATTATTTTCCTCAGATTATTATTTTCTCTCGGATAATGTGAGTTCAGAGAATTTCAGAAAATTAACGAATTTTCTCTATGACCTGCTTCTTCTCTAACTCGTACGAATTAGAAGAAAGACTTAATATAGATTTTTTCAGAAAATGGTTCCTAAATTATTTATTCAGGGATTTTATTGGGAGATTCTAGAAACTGACTCACGGTACTGAATGCGAAAGCGATTATAGGGAATCGGAACAAGACCGGATGTCTTGTGCCTATTCCCAGATACATTAAGGTTCCTACAGCCTCTCTGTACGGCGCATCCACACCGTCGGACTCTTCCTGAAAAGATTATATACCAGAACCAACATCTGTTTACCTCAACCCGTTTATGTTAGAATATTTGGAATAGTTAAAGTACCTGTTTGTTGGAATTTAAAAGTGTTTTTAGAGTTTTTTGATATTTGATTTTGTTGAATTATTACGAAGTTTTAAACGGTGTTTGGAATATTTCAAGTTTTAGTTCTTATAATATTTAAAAGGTGTTTGAATTCTTGTGAATGAATATTTTTATATCTCTGGATCCTTTCTCATCAATAGAATATTAATTTATTAGCATAATCTCGCGTGCGGATATCGAGTTTGCTTATTTGCAAATATATTTGTATCATTCTTTCCACGATTTTATATCGAAAACGTTTCTTTGAATAAAATCTTTGTTATTGTGGAAAAAGAGTATACCGTGAGTATTATCATATAAAATACCCATCCATATAACGTATTACAACTCTATTATAAGTCGTTCTATCGTCACGAAGCAACAACAGCAGACGTAAGTACAAGATTTATGTTTACTAGTTATTTTCTTAGACTAACCGATTAAGAGTCACGAATAATTTGAGAAATCCCTCCCAATAGTAGAATTTTCCTCACTCGTCTTAACATTAGCTCACACCATTCAGACCCCTGTCCCGAGTAATTTTCCGACAGATTAGACTCAAAAACGGGCTTGCGTCTTCAGTGTTCCACGTCATATTGTGTGTAGGGAAAGATAGTCCTTCCTTGACCGACTGGAGCCTAATAACTGAAACGTTCAACAAGCGTGTAATTTTGTTTTGGAACAAATTCCAAACGCAAGTTTGACGTAACAAATTTTGGGGGCTCGTCCAGGATCTTATTGAATGAATGCTCTTCTTGAGATTACTCCGTTTATTTGTATTTCTCAAAAATAATTTTTAGATCCAATTGAAAGTTTGTTTTTCAATAGTCTTTTTCATTTCTCATTTTTATTTTTATTCAAATAAACCCATGGTGTTTCGATAATTATTTTTGTTAAAGTATTAACCAAGTATAATTCAGGGTTCAAAGAAATTTTGGAAATGTTAATTATCTTTTATTTAAAAAAAAAGAAAACTATAAGAAATTATTTAACCAATCCCCTATTGTGTATGGCGACACAGTTTAAAATAAAGGAAGTTTATGTGTATCTTGAGAAAATTGAAACTATTGTACCAGAATTAAAAAAAAACATTTTTGAAAGAAGGATTTATGAGAAAACTCGGTCTAATTAAAATGAACCATAAGGAACAGAAAACTGTAAGTGAAATAAGAGTAAGAAAATTAAAAAGAACTTCTTTGATGAAAATACGCTAAAATAATAAGTGTCAAAACTAACAGGAGATATCGCTGAAAATCATTTTATTCGAAATTACATTTAAAAATTTAAAGAGGTCCAATGGAATTAATATTATATTGCAATGGTAATTATCAGTGGTTCCCACACAAAAGGGAAATACCCTAGTAAAATGTTTAATTCTATAAAAAAACATAGAATTACAACACAGATAATAAATAACAGATATTGCCCGGCATGTAAAGACCACGAAGAACAAATCTTGCTAAAAAGTTACATCGTACACCAATTATTATTAAAGTTATTGCGATAAAGAATCCAATTACAAACAATTGTGATTTTTGAAACAATTATTAGTAGCACAATAGCATACAAAGCGACTAGTTACCGCGAATTTGTCGTATTTTCAGTATCAACTATAATTGTTCGAAAAACACTAGTTGTTATAAATAATAAAATCTAGAACCTACGTTAGATAGGAGGTTAACACATAAAACCTAAGTGGAACCTCCCTTGAACCGCGTTTTAACCTCCTCATAAAATTAAATTCAACGGAAAAGTGACGTCAGAAGCGTCGTTTGGAGACCACGTGACCTCCACATAGTTCCACGTCGACATCACGTGACCTCCACGTTTTCCCCCTTTCTTCGCTCTCAACCGACCATATCAAAGCGACAGCCCTGCTCGACAAGAGCACTCTTGAGCAGCCACTACCTGGACGCGTGCTGGGAATCAGCACGAGTTTGTTTTAATCTACATTTTAAGAAGAAAACGTTGAAGGAAGCAGTTCGTCGGACGTCTCGATGACTGAGGATCACCAATTCAAGGCCATTGGCACCAACAACGAATTTCAACAAAATTCTACTAAATATCTGGGTCCCATCGTACAGCTCGTTGGCCCCCAGTATTTAGATGAGTTAGGGCACTATCTCGAGAAAAGGCTCCATATTACTGCTATATGGCCACCTAGCTGGAGATAGTGAAAAATCGAGGGATAAAATCCTCGCACTGGGTACTCGGTCGTGTGAACCTTGTACGATCTCGAAATAACTAACGAACGGTCAAGCTAACGTGTAAATCCACTAGGCCTTGAAAATCCCGGATTGGTAACATAACTTACTGAACCCTCTATAATATTGCGAATCTTCGTAGTATTATACAGAAGAGTATGTCGTTGGTTATTATCAGCGATCGTGCTAGGAGGGCAGAGCTCAAGGTACCTCGCAAATCGATTACGCAGATACTGATTGTGCTTTCGATCCTTTCAAAGGTGCGAAACCACGATTAGGAAACAGCGTATTCGAGCCTCACGTACAAGGAGCGCAGGAGCCTTGAAGAGTTCTTACCTACAGAACCTCGAATAACACAGTGAAACAGATAGCTCCTAGCGTAGGAAAACACACAGCCACGCACATAGACAGACCGACGAGAGGCCTCTCTCCTACAATTACGTACGAGACTCGACGAAAACAGATAGTGCGCATTCCACGCCAAATAGACGAGATATATTTAATTCTCACTTCATCCAACGAATTAAATTCTTTTAAAATCAATTCACACCCGTCCTATGATTACACCGAACACAAATCTTGACGAAAAATAAGTAATTTTCCATATAAGATTTATTGTATGAGGACACGCCGTAAACGGCGAGTAGGGCGTCGCAATCCTGATATATATCTTCAACAAATTAGAACAATATCCGAATTACATGTTGGTCACGCGCTCCAAATTCTTCAGCGTACTTTTAGAGAATTATAGCTTTCGTAGGCTCGCTTTACAAGTAACGCGCGTTCAGTAAAAATCTTTGCAAGTTGAGTGTAGAGCTCCATACAGTAGCACCTCCTACTGTATAAGTTTAAAATGCATTTTCTTTCTGTAAATCAAATTGTTATCTCTTGAACACGGGTTACCCGCATAATTTAGGAGAAGTTCGCGTTCAGAGCAACGCGTATGCAATAAAATCTTTGTGAGTTGAGTGTAGAGCTCCGTACAGTAGCACCTCCTACTGTACGAATTTAGAGTCCCTGGCAAACCCGGATACGGTCGTAAATACGGTCAATATCAGCTTGAATGTTCGGTCAAATGCAAGGAGTAATTGGCTTCAAAACATTGACCGCGCATTGGTGATTATTGTTCGGTTACCGTACATTGAATATGACATTGACCGATTATTCGCTTAGTAAATGATTGATACTCGTAACCGCACATTGGACCATACCAAGGAGGCTGGATAGAAGGAGCCCAAATTATGGATCTCGGGAATGGGTCAGAAATAGAGATGGAAAATTACGGTAATTTTGTGAATCGGTCATAAGACCGAAAAATTACCGTCTTTTGACGTCTTTTTTTTTCTACCCGCTTTTCGAAATAAAAATGGCGATCATTTCGAGAGGTGTCAAGTGACAGTCCAAAATGACGGTCAAATGACTAGACTTTTACATCTAAATAGGGATTTATTGCAAAAGGACGGTCTTTTTTTCGGTCACAAAACAGTCATTTATTTTTTCATCAAAACGCTGTGGCCACGGTCACGGTTCATTTTTACGGACATAAAAAATAATAAGTCACTTTGATACTCGTCATTTTACGGTCTTATGACGTGTCATTTGACGACCTTGCATCTCTAGTGAAAAATCGCGTCGAGTGAACGTTTCAATATCGTCCGCAAGGCAGCGCTGATGAGAGTAAAATTCGAGAAAATATATGTATACTACGTGGTGATTTCGAGCGTGTACCGGAACGGTGTTGTGATGGTGAACGGTAAGTACCATTAAAGTATGTATTCAATTATGATATATAGTTAAATGTTGAAACTGTAAAAAAAAAGAGAACACAAAGGAAAAAAAATCGCCGAGAGAACAAAAAGAAAAGAAGATCAAAGAAGGCAATAAAAATAAAGGAAAGAAAAGAAGAAAAGAAGAGAACAGGGAAGAAAAGCAGACGGCCGGCACTAAAAGGAAAGCCAAATAGAGGAAGCAACAAAGTTAATGTGTATTGTAAGGTAACACCACCCCCTTGCGTTTATTGTAGAATCTAGCAAAGAAAAGAAAAGAAAATTAAAGAACAAAGAGTACCAAAAAGCAAAGAGTAAAGAAAAACAGAGAACAAAGAGAACAAAATGCAAAGAAAAACAACGAGTAAAGAAAAACAGAGAACAAAGAGAATAAAATGCAAAGAAAAACAACGAGTAAAGAAAAACAGAGAACAAAGAGAATAAAATGCAAAGAAAAACAAAGAGTAAAGAGCAAAGAAAACAAAAACCAAAGAGAAAAGCGCACAAAGAGCAAAGAGAACAAAGAGCAAAGAGAGTAAAGAGCAAAGAAAAACAAAGAGAGTAAAGAGCGAAGAACAAAGAGAATAAAGAGCAAATTGCTCTCTTGAGGAAGTAAAAAATGATAAACAATGACGATAAAAATGATGATAATGATATTTTTTATTATTCAAGACACAATTACCAATACTGTTTGATAAAATCACTAACCAGTTTTTTATTACTGTTACAATGAAATGTACAATATACAATTCTTCGAATTTATACATATTTGGCATAGCATATATAGAATCGATATGTTTTATGTACATGTTTGTCTTTCTTGGTATCGACTCTTTTGGCTGCGAAGCAAGAAAAAAAATTAATAACCGCGTTCCTTCAATGCAAAAGATATTATGGTTCAGTTATTTGTTTTTATACTTACAATTTACATGGAAATCCGTTCTTTCGCAGCTAATCTGTCTCATTGACATTTGCAATTTTTGAAATGTATAGTTCGCCCGAGACATTTTTGTCGAGAAGAATCGCTGGTACTATCATTGTCGATACTGCGTCGTTTTTAACTTCAATAAATTCTGTTGACGGCGATTCTTTGACGATCTTGATATGACTTGTACCGAAGGCATTTGCGACTACCTCCATCATTTGGACTAGAAATCCAGAGATTCTGACGCTAACGTTGTTCTCGATGGTGAGAAAAGATATTATTTCTAATATTCGTCCATAATTATTTTCTCGGCAATGAATGAATTCGTTACAATATTTCGTTTTTCTATTATGTTCTGTCGGCGTACGGCTGTATTTCATGTTACCATTTAAGATAGCTGCTTCAAAATATGCCACTTTTTCCGGTAACGTTGCGTGGTCGGCTCGTCTAAGAGCTTCAATTTCCGATACATTTAATGCTCGATCGGATAGTTTTTTATTCCCTTTAAATTTCAACGGTTTCTTCAGTGTTGCATCAATTACGTACTGTGATCTCTTCAAACCCTTTCTCAGATGGCGATTCATCATTTTTTTCGTTTCTTTGTTGACGCTGGCGTCCTTGAACAAGCTTTCGACGTAACGTGTCAGTAGGAATCGTGTCACTATTTGCAACGCTCTTGAATTCGGACTTGTGGCTTTTTCTATTATTTTCTTATTCCATGATTCGTATGGAAAAGCACTAAATGTCCACATAGGACCCCAGTTTTCCACAGAATCCGATAGATGCGTTAACAAATGAATGTTGAATCTCATTCGGTTCCTCGTGAATAATGATTCGAAATCTGCAATGATGGTTATTATCGATCGACGCGCTAATTCGATTTCTGGTATGCTTATGCTGTCTTTGTTTAGCGTATATGCCGAATTACACAATAAAGCCAGGTGTCTGTGATATTTTTCCGGAATCAGCCCACCGAGACATATTAACGCGTAATAGAGAAGCCAATTTCTCCATTCCGAGGCTTTCCACTGTTGATGATCTTCGATTAGTCGTGGGGTTCTTGAAATTATTGTCGGTGGACGAATACTTGTCAATCGTTGATTTATAGTTGCAGAATTTATGGTACCACCACAATTCCATGGGTCTCGTGCAGAGTTTTTCAACAACAGTTCTGTGTAAAATTTGGCAACATCGAGAAAAACGTTATGCATTCTGTCTACGGGAATTCCGCAACCCATGTCAAATCCAATTACACACGCAATAGCTGCTCCTCCACGAACACCGTTAACTCTGACTTTGGATTCTGCCGATAGCTGCATATCTCGAATTATTTCTTCGTGTGTACGACATGGCGATGGAACTATTTGGAATGGATAAACATGCATACTTTTTGTTACTCCGTTTTCAACAATTTGCTCCCCAGGGTGGTAACAAAAGGTGCACCCGTGCAAACCGTTGAGTTGCGTCATATTCATAATCATTGGTCGCGCTATACTATCGACCGTGCACGTCACCAATAAAAATCTACTTGTTATCTTTGAACCGTTTGTTGGATCCGTCCACGTTATTCCATTTTCGTATAGATTATTTAGCTCATTAATTATCGGCATCATCACCGTGTTTAGATTCGGGTGCCCTTTACCAACCCATATTCCTGCCAATATCATGTACTTTTTCCTTGCGTATGGCGGAAACTCATTTAGCATAAACATTATGGGCCATGCGCTGGTATTTGCTGAATTAGCCACAGAAGCCCCGTCGATGAAAGATCCGAATGTAAAATTGTATCGATTGTCCAATAAATTACCAGGCAAAGTCAATTGCTTGTATTTAGAACTATCGTAGATGTCTTCAATGTTTTCTTGTTCCTTTTTTGAACGTGTAAATCGATATTGCAGCGACTCAATAATCGATGAATCCGTGAATAGATGGCGAAGTTGTGGCTCGATATAGACCTGAATGAAGTAGTGCAAATGCCGATTGCTTTTTCCTGGTCCACATTCCTCGCATACACAATTGGAGTCCGGTTTGTTTTTATTACCAACAATAGTCCAGCACAATCCGCAGTAATAATGCCGCTCAGTTGCCACTTGGTCGTTTCTCGATAAAAATTTCCACAATCCTTTCAGAGTTACCGGTATAGGACTGTTATCGTACATTGTCGCTGCCATTTGCAGCATATTTTCGATTATTGCATACACGAAGTTATGCCGAATTGCCAATACGAGAATGCCCAATATAATCGTCATGTACGTTAAACCCCTTTTTATTGTTACCGGAGACATTAATTTCTCAAGTTGTTGTCTGAACGAAAAAATTCCGCTCGCGTCGTCGCTGTCGTCGCTGCCGTCGCTCTCGGCGTTGTCGTCATTCTCCTCGCTCTTCGCGCTGTCGTCGCTCTCCTCGCTTTCCGTGCTGTCGTCGCTCTCCTCGCTCTCCTCGCTTTCCGTGCTGTCGTCGCTCTCCTCGCTCTCCGCGCTGTCGTTGCTCTCCTCGCTCTCCTCGCTGTCGTCCTCGTCGCTGGCGTTGTTGCCAATGCAACGCCTTTCATCGTGTCCTTTTTGCCCATAATATTTGGAGTGACCAGTAATGATTTCGTCATTATCCGTGCCTTTATTCTCGTCGGCGATGACGCTATCTTCTTGCCCGTTATTCACCATGTGATTGTCATCAGTATCAATAAGGTTTAGTGACATCTTCGAGCACTCTGGAATGATGTTTGTTTCGCCCGCCTCGCTCGTATTAACATTCGTCGTGATCGTGGCAGAAACGTTTCTGTCATCATATAGATGATTTTCAATCGTTGGGTTCGAGTTGTCTCCTATCGGATGTAATACATGCCATCGACGTGATGCCCTGATATGATTAGAGTGGAGAAGAAAAACGTGTTTGAATTTTTTTCATCTAGTTAAATTCAACCAGGATTTCGTACATATACATACATACGCTTATACATACGTTTTTTTCAACTTCAGCAATATCTAACTCATATCCCATAGGATCACAGGGATTATTCTTAATGTGCGTTGCCAATTTTCGTCGAATTACTTGGTGTATATACACTCGTTTTGCGGCCTTTTGAGGTATCGTCAACTTAATTTTCGGTCGAACGCCATTCCCGGAGGAGCGCCGACAAGAAGGCATGTCGATGGCTTATCCTGTAAGATATTAAATTATGGTGTACGTTGTACAAGTTGACATGAAAATTTCTTCAAATGTACAGCAATCGGCAAATTTTCATGTAGGGAAATGAGGGCAAAACCGGCAGTAAAATAACTACAGTGAAAGTAGTTAATTAAAGTAACTACAGTGAATGTCTCAGAAATGTTCTTAAGGTAATACTAGCGCTTCGAGTGACGTCGCCTAAGTTCTAGAGAAAATGAGAGAGAATTACGAACTCTTCTCGATCAGATAAAGATCTGAAAAAAATCAAGCATATGGAAGACTTAAAAAGATTGTTTTTGCATAATAATAATTCCAAAATGTTATTAACAAATTACGGAAATAAATAATTTTGTAAGAAATTACCCGGCAACGCAATTTTTTTTGTTACGAAAATGATTTGTCTTGTTTTTGCTGAATACGTATGAATTTTTTCAGAATTTTTTCTAATTTTCAATTATACATGATAAAAAAACACGATTTTCAAATATTACAAAAAATTCATACGTATTCAGAAAAATACACAAATCATTTTCGTAACAAAAAAAAATTGCGTTGCCGGGTAATTTCTTGCAAAATTATTTATTTCCGTAATTTGTTAATAACATTTTGGAATTATTATTATGCAGAAACAATCTTCACAGGGCTTTCCATATGCTTGATTTTTTTCCGATTTTTATCTCATCGAGAAGTGTTTGCAATTCTCTCTCATTTTCTCTCGAACTTAGGCGACGTCACTCGAAGCGCTAGTAATACCTTAAAACGTGCGAGTACGATCGTTTAATGTATCAGATGGGTCAAGTTTGAAAATATAAAATAATTTGTATTTCTTAGTGACGACGTGGTAGCTGTAGCTTCGGGAATGCACGTATGTTTCTGAATTTGGTCACTGGCGACGAAAAAATTGAACGATTAACAACACGCAAAGGGGAATGGGTGCTTCGTGCTTGACTTGACATCCGGTAACCCTCGCATTAATTAACGAAAAGAAAACATGAATAAACTAATAAACTTTCAGGTTGTCCCAATGTTCGCTACCGCGGAACGGCGTCATCATCCGAAAATATTTATCTTTGCATATCCAAGAATACGACAAGTCTCGCGTTACGTTCTCGAAAACGGTCCAAATCGTTATTTGTCCAGTGCCTTCGCTGGTACGGATTATCTTCTGACTCTGACGGAATTTCCGAATTTCAAAATTGTCGCTTGGCTGTGGAGAACTACAGCTAAACCGGCTCTGTGAAATTTCTTCTTTTTTCTTTCTTTTAAAGTGTATAGTCGAATTTTTATTTATGTTCCATAGATAGCAAGATTAAATAAAGAAGAATCTGCCGAAGCCTGCATGTTTGTCGAACAGAGAAATGTCGTCGAGATACACTGCGGAAGGAATTGTCGCAATAGAGACATGTCACGCAAAGTATCGAGAGTTGAAAGTCCGGAGAGAAAAGTACAAAAAAATACTCAGACAAAATTGCCACGGGGAAAGGCAAACGCCGTCTCGTTATTATTCTCAACGTTGATTGGCATGTTGTGCTTATTTTATGTATCTTTTTTCAACAGATACCCTGAGCGAAGGTGTTGACGGCTTTGACCGCAAGCTCGAAACTTTTTATCTCAACCGCATCAATATCGAATCCGCGATCTTTCAGAAGACAATTATGAGACTGCGCGAGTCGCAGCGTTCATTGTTGCGCCGACGAGGAATGAAGACAATGGAAACAGCCATTTCTACGCCTAGAACAAAATCTTTTTGAAATTTTGACTAAAAGATTTTGTCAACATTTTTTATGTGAAGTTTTTACAGAAAGTTTTAGGTTAGGTTATCTTTCGTTGAGTAAAATGCGACACATTTTTTTTTTTGAGCCACTGACTGAACAATTTATGCGAATGAAATGTCGAAAAATAGTTCTCATGCAAATTACAGCAATAGTTATACTCACCTCATCATCGTTACGAAATTTCAGCAGAACATCGAATTTTTTCTCATTGTTTTTTTTTGTACACGAGGTTATTTTTTTCCGACCGCGTACTCGATGCTCTTCTCCGTTGTTGGGCAAAAAGAACCACCACGCTGCCACGCTCGACGTACCACGTATCAGTGAATTTGTTAACTCCTAACAAATTTTCACTACACGAACTTGAAATTAGACGCGTCGAGAAATAACTCACTGTTTGCCGCTTTGCCGGGTCGCGGCAGCGGCGGCATTTTACCGAGCGACACGAGCATGCGCTCTAGTCTCCATGGACGGGAGAATCGTTCGCAAGTCACGCTCTGCTCCCAACTTCCGGTTTCGCGCACTTTCTTCTTCGATACGCTTTCGATGGCGTCGTTTACTTGTTCGCATAGTGCAGCGCATTGTTAGAAGTGTAAAAAGAAAAATACTTTCGTCATTCCTGTTCCCTTCGATTCCATTCTTCGTCGATCTGCTCTCTGAGAAATTGAAAGGTAAGTTGCTGATTGTTATTAAGCGCAATGAATTAATCG